>BSBK01007465.1:600000-852000 GCA_027943335.1 Chamaecyparis obtusa
TTCGGACCTTCAAGAAATTTATTTTCCCACCTCCGGGTCAGCGGTTTCAGGTTTCGGGATGGTAAATCATTTAATTGCATTTAATCCAGGTATATTTTCTAAAGGTGAGGACCTAATTGAGATTTAATTCTCCAAGGTGGCCCATCTAGAGGAGTGTGCCCTAAATCACTATAAAAGGAGGCCTTCCTCTCTCATTTTCACATCCATCAATCATATCTCATCTCAAGCAATTGCAAGCTCTCAAGCTCTCAAGTGCAAGCAAGTCTTCAAGCATTCAAGTGTTCAAGCATCCATTCATCAAGGAGATCCATTCTTAGCCATTGAAGGATTTAATATCTTTGGAGCCCCCTTTGATGATCCATCCTTCTCCATTCATTCAAGCCTTCTCATATGCAAAGATCAATTCAAGATTGGTGTTGAAGATCAAATACCATTGATTGGAGACATCCTACATTCATTCCTACTTATGGATTTGAGGATTCGAATCCTCTACAAGTATTTCAACATAAGCGAGGTGATTTGTTTCAATTACTTTGTTTATGTACAATACATTTTAATTCAATTTCAAGGTTAATTCCTAAACTGGGGTTTGACCAAGGCAAACCCCCCATACAACAAAAACCCCCATTTTCTTGTAGGTACAAGTGCAAAGTTTCAGATCTGAGAGCAAATTTGGATACCCTTTTCGGCCAACTTCCGAGATCTGCGAATAGAATTCGAATCAAAATTCAAATAAAGAATATGGTATTTGACCTTTTATGAGGGTCAAACTCAAGCTGAGCCATCTTGAGGAAAGATTTCTAGGTTTTCTCTGTCTCGACATTTCCAATCCAAGACAAGTTTTAGATTTTCCTGAAAGTACACACAGACATCAGAATTCAACATTTTCCAAATATGCCCTAATTCGAGGTTAGTAATTGTATTTCAATTATTTCATATTCCAAACATAAATTCCATTCATAGGGAAATATTGGATTTACTCTCTCTCTTCCTACTCTTTTCCATAATTTGATTCGATTGTGCATTAGCCTTTTGGTTGATCAAATTGGATCTCTTCTTTGGGGAATTTGGGTTTGAGAATAGATCTCAATATTTTCCCCTTCCCTTTCTATCTGAATAGTGGTAAATCCATTTTACATCTATTCATTTTGGTGAACCCGACTAGCTTACTCTCTTTCTTTTTGGTGTTAGATATGCCGTTGTCTTATTGTATGTGTATTCACCTTCATCATTCATTTTGGTGAACCTAACTAGCTTACTCTCTTTTTTTTTGGTGTTAGATTTCCCTTTGCATTATTGTGTTTTCATTTTATCTTTTTAGTATTAGATTCTTCCTATGTGATTGATCTTGCATGCTAATTAGATTTCATATTCATGCTTTATGTGTTCTTAGTTTAGTTCATTTGCATTACATTAGTTTATGGCTTTACTACCACTAGTCCTACTTATAACATTCTAGTTAGAAGAAGTCATATACTCATGGGTACCTTTGATCCTGAATCTTCTTCTCCTTTCCTTAGGATCCCAGACGATAACTTGATTCTTCATGATTCTAATCCTACTATGGAGAAAAAATCTTCTCACTCATCTCATGATGAGGATGATGCTTTAAGAGTTCCTCCTAAACAATTCCAAAAACTTTCCACTAAACTTAATAAAATGGGTAATTGGCTTCTTCAAGAAAACCATAATCAAGATTCCATTCAAGCTATAGAGGCTCTTAAGAAAGTTCTCCATGATAGTGATCAATGTATTTACCTCTTGTGTGGTATTACTCATCTTTTGCATTCTAATGTTAAACCTTTAGCTCAAGAAGCTCAAGATTTAGGGTTAACTCCTCCTATCACTAGTGTTGAACCTCCTTCTAATCCTTTACCTAGTATTCCTATCTATACTCCTTCTTTGGTGACTGTGATAGTTCCCTCTGTTCCTATGAGTGTTCCTCCTGTGTCCTTTCTTGTATCACAACCTTCATATCATAATGTTCCTTTTACTTATTCCAATCCACTTCCAACTGTAGTTCCTAGTGTTCCTCCAGTTGTGTCCTCTATTCCAGTAGCTTCTTACATTTTACCAAGTGTGTCTAATGTTGCTATTCCTCCTATTTCCTCTAATGATTCAACAATCATCAATTTGGCTCAAACGGTGTCATCCTTACAACAACAACTTGCTTCCTTAACTCAAAACAAGTTTAGTATTCCTACATGTGACATGGGAAGTCCCTTGTCTCGGGATATTATTCGTACTCCTGTTCCTCAGCAAGGTGAGATGCCTCATCTTGAGAATTATACTCGAAAAGGATATCTTGTTCATCATGTTGAAACATTCCAAATCCTTTGTAGTGCTTATGCTCATGACCATAGGATTTTAACCAAACTATTTGCTAGAACCTTTCGTGACAAGGCCTTACAATGGTATTTTTCCTTGCCTCCCTATTCAATTGATTCCTTCCCACAACTTGCTAATGCCTTTATTCAGCAATTTCAAAATAATATTGGCCCGCAAGTGTCATTGACTGATTTAATGCATTGTAAACAAAGTGCTAAAGAAAAATTGAATGAATTTATTGGTAGATTTAAGAATTTGCATGCTCAAATTTCCTATCCTGTTCCTGATATTGATATTCAACGTATGTTTATTTCAAATTTGCAAAAGGATATTAGAGATAAGATTCTGCTTACTGAATTTACCTCTTTTCAACAACTTTGTGTAGTGCTTCATCATTATCAATTACAAGTGAGTCAATTTGAGAGCAACACTCCAATGGCTCCTATTCTAGTTGATAAGATTGATGTTGCTCCTAATCCAAACAAGTTTCAAAAATTCAATAATTATGTCAAGATAAACAAACAAGGGAATGTAGTTGCTGATCAGGTTGTTGTTCCATCTCATAATGCCACTTCTGCATCCACTGCTTTTGATTAAATCATACATTTACTCCTCTTTCTGAAACTTTACATGCTATTATGAATAGGTTGTTAGCTTCTAATATGATTACTTTACCTCCTATTCGACCTCTTTTACCTACTATGATTGCATCTAAATGTTGATCAAAATGCTTTTTGTCAATATCATCATCAGAATGGTCATGATACTGAGAGATGTTATTCTTTAAAACATAAGGTTCAAGATCTAATTGATTCTAAGGTTTTATCTGTTGATAATCTGGATAGTAATGGGAATCAATCTGTCTCTCCTCCTAATCAGAACCTTCAAATTTATATGAACCCTTTACCTACGCATGATACTAATACTATTGCTCAACCATCTGCTATGAAAATTGTGTATGATTCAACGATGGATGATCTCAATCATGTCATTAATCAAGTGGAGCATATTGATAAGTCTATATCTTCACCTCAAGTTCAATCTCAACATTGACCAAAACCTAAACCTAAAGTGAAACCTCAACCTAAACCTTGACAACAATTTAAGAATCAAAGACCTCAGGAACTTTTGATTACCTTTGATGACTCTGAGACTATTAAAGCTCCTGATGGTCACCTTTACATTTCTGCTAGGATTGCTCAGATACCTACTCGTGGTTGTCTTGTTGATCCAACCTCCTTAGTCAATGTTATCACTGAAGAAAATCTTTTTATGAAAATTTTACAATGTGACTTCTATGATACATCAGATATGTGGATTCAAACTTGCAATGGTTTTCTTTATCCATCATTTGGTTCTATTACTTTACCGGTTGAACTTTTTGGAAAAATTGTGAACACTACCTTTGTTGTGGTTCCTACTTCTAATCAATTTCAAGTTAAGATAGGTTTACCTTGGTTGACTACCATGCATGTTGTTGCTTCACCTATCCATAAGTTTCTTAAGTTTATTCATGATGGAGAAGTGAAGACGATTAAACATAGTCTATATCAACCTTCTAGGCCTAGAGATTGTGCTGCTCTAGATTTCTTTTGGCCTTGCTTACCTAATTCATGTCCTCCTCGACCTGATAATCTTTTTCAATCATATCAAGCTTATAAACATCATAAAATCCTTGAATTAAATTCACCTCCTATGGATCTTAATCATGGTATTTTACCTACACCTTTGATACCTCCTTTAACTATGGCTTCTAGTTCTGTTAATCAAGTTCCTTCTACCAAATTTATTAAAGATCTTGTGATTGTTTCTCCTATGGTTGATAATCCTATTAATCTTCCTAAAGAACCTTTGAAGGATCCTTTGATTTTTCCTCCTAGTTCTCAACTTATTTCAAATAAATCAAAACGTAACCAATCTTCTAATGAACGTCGTAAAAAGCGTCGTGCTCATGCTGAAGCTAAAAGATCTCTACCTTCTTCAGATAAATCTATGCATAATGTGTTAGACAATGTTGCTACTAATAATGATGTTCACATGCATGATTATGATGATTCTGTTTGTATCTTAGATCTTATTTTAATTAACTTGGATGAGGAAGATACTCTCGATGATACTAATGATGTTAATGATGAATATGAAACTATCGACATTGACAGTGATTTACCTAATATGCTTTGATCACAATTAACTCTTACACCTAGTGTCGAACATAGTGATTCTCAAGAGGATCCTTGTTTGGAACTAGCTATCATTCCTAGTATATTGGATATAGTCCCTCTTGAGAGTTACCCACCTTCCCTAAATGATATACAATGAGATGGGGAGAGTAGGCAGCATGCTTGATCAGCTTGTCCTTCATGGTAGCTTTATTGTGTGTTTTCCTGTTGTAGTGTGCTTCTCATGTAATGTGTTTGCTAAATGTTGTTAGATTCTTTTATACAATCCTTGTTACTTAGTTGGTGCAAGGTGATGAAGGAATCAAAACTATTGTTCAAACTCTTCTATATGTATCTCTATTCTTCTATGTGTTGTTCAATGTTATGTCATAAATGTCCTATTGTTCATAAATGTTTCCTTGTGTAATCTGCTTGGATTCGAGATATGGTAGCACTAATTATTTTTGGTCTCCATGTCATGGTTCGAAAAGATACTCCTTCATATATCTTATGTGATCTTTCCTCCTTTGTGATTGTAGTTCTACTGTCTTTAGGGAATGATGTCAATTTATTTGCAATAATATCATATATATATTATCTTATGATCATACTGACCCCATGGTAGGTAGATCCCTTCTATGTTCTCTATATGTTTATGTGATATTTCCCTTGATTTGTCTTCATCTGGGGGCATCTCAACGTGGAAACATAATCAGTGGAGTTGTTTATGTTTCTGTTAAAGCCATTGCTCCTATTAAAGTGTCAGCAATGACTTTAACATGGGGGCATACAATCTTCTCACCTATTGCACACACACACTTTTTAATATGCACATATTTTTCAAGATACTTATTTTCCCTTTTTGGATTAGTAACTAATCCTTAAAGCACGGATTTATATTTTAGGATCTCTTGATCCCTCCAGTTTCAAATACACATAGATTGTGGTCCCTTAAGGTTGAAAATGTCCTTAAGATTGGATCTCTTTTGTTTTTATTTTTAGTTTTATTCTTATGGAATAGAATGTTCGTAAGGATAAATCCTTGATGGGTTGACTATTGAGTAGCCACATTCACTAGGCGGTTCAATTCCATCTTTCCAGTTGCACCATTTTCCTGTGTGGTTCACAATGGGACATAAGTTCTCATTCGGCAAGGTAATCACACCTTCTTTCTCTCTCTAGAGATGTCTCTCTTATTATGATCTAGGAGTTGATGAAGACTTGAGTCCTTGTGGGCTTAAGTTTTCTCTTTTTCCTTTGGATTATGATAAGATTATCTTTTTATTCTAATCCCCTTTACCAAGAGTTTGCATCGAGTCCATACTCTTGCTAAAGTGGGGCCTTAATGTATCATCTTAAAATGGAAGCACTTCCATGTTAAGAGTGTTTAGCCCTCTGAGTAGGTGGTTTGGGGTCATGTTAAGCATGTTGATCGGGTCTTTGCATGTATTTGGCTTTTCTCCCTGCTTTCCACTTCTTCCCCGCACTTGATTTCTTCATTTTAGGTGAAATTAGGGTTAGGATCTTAAGAATTCTCCTAAATTTCTCTTTTTCATGGCTCTATTTTCTAGGTAGGATTTAGAAATGGATCCTCTTGGCCTTCATCTTGGTAATCATAAGATTTTATGTCTATTCCTGACATTCTATCATGTTCTAGCATCAGTTTTTAGGTTTCTAGACATCCCTGGGACCTCTTGACTTGATTCTGAGTCAAACTTAGGATCAGGGTCAACGTCTTAGGTTGACCTTGACTAGGTCAAGGTCTTAGGTTGACCCTGACTAGGTCAGGGTCAACCTCGACATTGACCCCTTTCTCCAAATTTTAAAGATCTTTAATTTTTGGGCTTCGGGCTTTCGGAAAATTTATTTTTTCGCCTCCAGGTCAGTCATTTCAGGTTTCGGGATGGTAAATCCTTTAATTGCATTTAATCTAGGTATATTTTTTAAAGGTGAGGACCTAATTGAGATTTAATTCTCCAAGGTGGCCCATCTAGAGGAGTGTGCCCTAGATCACTATAAAAGGAGGCCTTCCTCTCTCATTTTCACATCCATCAATCATATCTCATCTCAAGCAATTTCAAGCTCTCAAGTACAAGCAAGTCTTCAATCATTCAAGTGTTCAAGCATCCATTCATCAAGGAGATCCATTCTTAGCCATTGAAGGATTCAATCTCTTTGGAGCCCCCTTTGATGATCCATCCTTCTCCATTCATTCAAGCCTTCTCATATGCAAAGATCAATTCAAGATTGGTGTTGAAGATCAAATACCATTGATTGGAGACATCCTACATTCATTCCTACTTGTGGATTTGAGGATTCGAATCCTCTACAAGGATTTCAACATAAGCGAGGTGATTTGTTTCAATTACTTTGTTTATGCACAATATATTTCAATTCAATTTCAAGGTTAATTCTTAAACTGGGGTTTGACCAAGGCAAACCCCCCATACAATAAAAACCCCCATTTTCTTATAGGTACAGGTGCAGAGTTTCAGATCTGAGAGTAAATTTGGATACCCTTTTTAGACAACTTTTGAGATTTGTGAACATAATTCAAATCAAACTTTAAATAAAGAATGTGGTATTTGACCTTTTATGAGGGTCAAACCTGAGCTGAGCCATCTTGAGGAAAGATTTCTGGGTTTTCGCTGTCTCAACATTACCAGTCCAGGACAAGTTTTAGATTTTCTTGAAAGTGCACACAGACATCAAAATTCAACATTTTCTAGATCTGCCCTAATTCGAGGTTAGTAACTGTATTTCAATTATTTCATATTCCAAGCATAAATTCCATTCATAGGGAAATATTAGATTTACTCTCTCTCTTCCTACTCTTTTCCATAATTTGATTTGATTGTGCATTAGCCTTTTGGTTGATCATATCGGATCTCTTCTTTGAGGAATTTGGGTTTGAGAATAGATCTCAATATTTTCCCCTTCCCTTTCTATCTGAATAGTGGTGAATCCATTTTACATCTATTCAATTAGCTCATCAAATCCAGGGATTTGAAATAATTTAATAGAATATTTTCATGATAACATATATTATTTAAGTTGATGTTGCACGAATTTATTTACTTCGCGCACTTGTAGACTATGAGGATGGCGATAAAGAAACATCTCCTCCAATGGCCTACATTACTCAAGCCATGGGAGGGGATGCTTCTTTATGGCCATCCTCATAGTATACAAGTGTGTGAAGTATATAAATTTATTTAGCGTCAAACTAAACTAATGTATGTTATAAATAAACATATTTTATTAAATTCTTTCAAATCCCCGCATTTGATGATCTAATGAAGGGTAAAACATTTTGTCAATAATATAGACCGAAGAAAGAGACCAACTATGATGGTCTCTTGAGCTTTGTTATCTTTAGTCCTAGCTACTGGGTAAGGCCTAGAAGACTTATACATGTCGATCATCGAGAATAATCACCGCCTTGCCTTTTATGTACACTGCACAGTATCCAATATAATTGATCCCAATCTCGCAAAAACATTTTACACTTGTGCATCTCATCAATATTGGAGGCCTGAAGTAATTTTATATGATCACTAGCACATTTCAGGCATGGATGTGAAACAGTATCCAAAGTTTCTAGATTCTAAGAAGAGGTATGATTGGAGGCCAAAGAAGGGATATTTGTGAAGGTTTTATAGATGAAGGTTACTGAATCATCATCTCTACACTGGTACTCAATTTGGAAACCCTCATATTTATATAGCCACTCTAGAAAATCTCCACATCTAGCAAATCTCCACAAAAATCCCTTCTGGCCTCCACTGCATAGATGTCTTCTCAGAATCTAAAAACTCTCCATCATTGATTCCCGTCATTTTTTCAGCATCTTTGTGGACTGAGACCTTAAATTATTGAGCTTCTCTTTGTTTCAAGAATAGTTTAACATTCTCTACTTAATAGGGCCAACCACGTGAAGGTGGAAGCTCATCTGGCCCCTCCTAGGAGCCTCTTATGAACCTTTACGACATTTTAAGACCTGTAAGATGTATTCTTAGGGATTGTAAAGGGTCATAAGGGGTCTTGGGACACAACAGATGAGAAACATAAATGTAGGCATCATGGTCACAATTTTTTGGAGACACAAAAAATTGTGACCATGATGCCTACATTTATGTTTCTCAGCTGTTGTGATATCTACTTCGTAGTCTTTAGTTGTTGCAGTAGTAGAGCCTATCCACAACATAAAGGAAGACATATTTATAGCCTGGGTCTAGATCCTACCCCAATTATCGAAGGATCTAGGCCCAGGCTAGAAAGATGTCTTCCCATTCTGTTTAAGCCATATTCCTTGATCTTGTCAAACTTCCTTGGTACGGTAGGCCTACTCTCTATAGTACTCTTCTTCAATCTGTGTTCAATAATAAGCATCTTATTCTTCTTCCTAATTGTAGCCAAAGCTTCCTTTTCATCAGGATTCAACTCCACGTCCCCCATCTCATCATCCTCATCACCCTCAGCTGCCATCCTAAGCCCTTCTTCCCTCTCTAGTTCTTGAAGCCTTTGCAAGATATCTAGATCAATAAATTCTACAACATTGTGTCCATCCATGATCTCAAGAATATCATCATCTTTCCACTCTTCATTTCCCAAAATATACCTATTCTTCAAGCTTGCAAAATAATCTTATCAATAAAAGAACTCTTGCCAACATTAGGGTACCCACAAATCAAAATAGTTGATGTTATTGGTGCTTGTGCTCAAGGATATCGATTCACTATTTTGAAATGGCCAAATCATTTTTATTTCGATTGCAGAGAAAATAAGCGAGTGAAAGCTGATTGAGCACAAGAGAAGGTATGTGATTTCTTCATCTTTGATTGGTATCTTTGACGAGAAACATCTTTCGAGCTATTTGATTCTTTTTGGTTCTCTTTTTTATTCAGTAGATAAAAATCATAGCGGCAACCACTTAGCCATCTTTTTGATGTTCCAGGTATTTTACAAAGATACAGGTATGTGGATTTATCATTCAGTTGCTTGCCGTTATTGGTCAAATGCAAATATTTTGTCAAGTTGAAAGGGCAAGATATCAATTTGGTGTTTTCATTTTATGTTAAAAGTTGATTTGGTAATATCCTCAAAAAACACACTACATGTTCTAAAATGTAAAGAAGTTGAATGTTCAATGTAAGATATATATCTCATCCACAGTAATCAAAAGAAAGGACATGAAACTAAGGAGATTTACCAATCCAAAAATATAAGCAAATAGAAAACATGATTGGTATCTTATGAATTGGTTTTTGAGGTGCACAATCTTCACCAATCTCCTTAGAAGAAGACCCCTCCTCACGAAAAATGCACTTAACACAAAAAAAAAATTTACAAAATTGAACCAATGGCATGTTTAGAACAAAGAAATAGAATGATAATAATATGCTGAAAATTCTATTATGTTTAATACATGCCAAAGGACCAGTCCCAACAATTCTTAAACATACTTTATCTGATATGATAATAACATGCTAAACTAATAAACATACTTTATCTGATATGATAATAACATGCATTTAATCTGCCAATTACTATTTACAAAAAAAATAAATTTACAAAACTAAACCAATGGTATGTTCTTCATGTGGTACAAGGAAGATTTAGCTATCAAATCTTCCTTCGTGAAAGCTGAGCGCGAGAGAAGGTATGTGATTTCTTCATCTTTGATTGGTAACTTTTACAGGCAACGTCTTTCAAGCCTTTGGCATCATATTTGACCACAAATTTCAAATGCATTGCATTTTATTTGATCATGAATGCTCAATAAAATGACCACATTCTACTGATGTCGTGTCCTAGCCTGTGCTTTACCTCCATTATTTGATGTTATTGGTGCTTGTGCTCAAGGATATTGATTCACTGTTTTGAAATGTTTGGATTCACATTTGTTGATATTACTTATTGAATGCTTTGGATACTACTGGTTTGACTGTCCATGCATTACCAGTGACTGAGATTCATTAAAGGATACAAAACCCTTCATTTTGGGTTATTGTGTGTGGATTCAAATGTAGGATTGATTTGGTTAATGTTTAGAAGAGATCACTTATTAATGAATTCAATGGTTTCCAAGATGTTTTGAGGGGTTGCTCCTTGTTTAATTTTAACTGTTCCTGCACAATCCACTCATACAATAGTGAAGTTACAAAACTGAACCAATGGCATTTTTACAACAAATAAGTAGAATTATAATAATATGTTGAAAATTATATTCTATTTAATACACGCCAAAGGATCAGTTCCAACAATTCTTAAACATACTTTATCTGATATGATGAATTGTTAATAAAGGTGTAATTCTGTAGACTGGTAGCACAAAGGAAGATTTGACCTAGCCAAATCTTCCTTGTACCACACAAAAAAATGTGTGATAACTATGTCTACTCCAACCTTAATTGTTTAAGAATTCATCATATCAGATAAAGTATGTTTAAGAATTGTTGGGAGTTCTATTAGACCTTTGTTGTAAACATGTCATTGGTTTTGAAATTTTTGGATTCATGTTTGTTGATATTACTAGCATGGCCATTGTATATTAGACCTTTATTAACAATTCATCATATCAGATAAAGTATGTTTAAGAATTGTTGGGACTAGTCCTTTGGCATACTAGATTTAATTCATAAATGGATTTAATTTTATTTTGTATGTGAAATTTTGGGAGTTGCATGAGAAGTTTTAGTGTCTCAACACTCAACTAATCCCTCTAATTGATTAGGAGTGGTTGGGTAAGTTGAGAGGAAAGTTTTCAAACATTCATATTCACTTATTGAATGCTTTGGAGAATACTGGTTTGACTATCCATGCGTTACCAATGACTGAGATTCATTAAAGGATACAAAACCTTTCATTTTGGGTTATTGTGTGTGGATTCAAATGTAGGTTTGATTTGGTTAATGTTTAGAAGAGATAAATAAAGTATTTAAAGACAATCTTACATGTTTGGAGAGGTTTGAGAGGCACTTATCATGACTATACCCTCACAAACAACGACATAGACTGATTTTACTATGTTTCCTTTCTCTGTCGCAGGGTATAGTCAGAGGGTTCATTGAAAAAATGATCCTTTGAATGGTTACCATGAATATGAATTATTTGATATAGCATATTGCTCATTTTACTTGAAGTTTGGAATAGCTTGTGCAAGGGTGAAAGTACTTTTGATTGTTTTGGTCATGACTGTTCCTCTACACAGTCATGAAATGTAACTATCTAATTATTATATGTAATGTTGAATGGATTAAATGCTTTATTCTAGGTAGAAGTGAATGGAAGGAATAGTGTTGGTGTTAGGTTTCATTTATTATTGAATTCAATGGTTTCCAAGATGTGTTGAGGAGTTGCTCCTTGTTTAATGTTAACTTTTCTTGCACAATCCACTCATACAACAGTGAAGTTACAAAATTGAACCAATGACATGTTTACAACAAAGAAATAGAATGATAATAATATGCTAAAAATTCTATTCTGTTTAATACACGCCAAAGGACTAGTCCCAAAAATTCTTAAACATACTTTATCTGATATGATGAATTGTTAATAAAGGTCTAATTTTGTAGACTGCTAGCACAAAGCAAGATTTGACCTAGCCAAATCTTCCTTGTACCACACAAAAAAATGTGTGATAACTATGTCTACTCCAACCTTAATTGTTTAAGAATTCATCATATAAGATAAAGTATGTTTAAGAATTATTGGGAGTTCTATTAGACCTTTGTTGTAAACATGTCATTGGTTTTGAAATGTTTGGATTCACGTTTGTTGATATTACCGGCACGTTGATTGATGCCATTGTATATTTCTGAGATGCTCTCTGAAATGACCGCATTCTACTAGTGTTGTGCCCTAGCCCGTGCTTTATATCTATTTTTTTGAAATGTTGACTGTGGTTATCAAATGGATAGCTCATGAGCTTCTAGCTAGGCGCCATTTGTATTGATAGCTTAGGGCATCAAATGTATTCTATCATTGATAGTTGAGACTTTGTTAAAAGGAAATAGGACAAAGAATAATTTTGATTTATTTTCTCTATTTTGATCCCTAAGTGGCTTACAACCCTAGAGAAGTATATGCAGATTTATAAATGCAATTACAGGATACATAGCAGCCGATAATTCATAAGAAATCCATGCATCCAATTTAAATATAAATTAATAAAAAGAAATAGGGTCTTCCAATGGCCCAATCATCTGGACCTTGACTGTCCCCTCAACTAGTGACCCTTCAAAACTAATTTATCATGCAATCAGTGAGTGATCCTTCATTCTCCTGATCTTCCCTACATCCAAACATATTAGAAATACACAATACAATGATAACAAGTCTTTCACAATCCCCCTTCCCTCGAGGAACACTATAAACCATACCTTCCACATAGCATTTCACTATTGTATGAGTGGATTGTGCAGGAACAGTTAACATTAAAAAAGGAGAAAACTCCTCAACACATCTTGGAAACCATTGAAAGGGCAAGAAATCAGTTTGGAGACCTTTGTTGTAAACATGCCATTGGTTCAGTTTTGTAAATTTGTTTTTTGTGTTAAATGCATTTAAATGAAACATTAAGCATAGTAATAATAAGCTTAATCTATTAGTAATTGGCAGATTAAATGTAGATAACACCTTTATCAGTTTAGCATGTTATTATAAGATACTAAAGAAGACCTGCTATTTGTTAGAGAAATCTTCACTGTCCCCCACAATGAAGACAATGAAGATTGACCCCCTACCCCACAACAAAGAACATTGTAACAAGAATAAGATATAATATAGTGTTAGAATAAACTTTGAACAAAGACATGTAATGCTTATGTTAATTATCTAAAAAGTTGAAAATATAGGAATTGAAAAAGAAGATAGTACCAAGAAACATTTTCACAAATATGAAACGTGAGGAAAAGTAATAACATTAAAAATGCCAAGATTCACAACATTAAATTTCACCCACGGATGAGTTTCTACAGTGGGTTGCCCAGCATCAAAAATATGTTGAGTTACATTTGAGCTGTAAATAAGAGTATCATGTAGAACATACCCTAAACTTTGAAAGCGTTCTCCAACCTAGCAATTCAAGATTCAATCTAGGCAAGCATCAGTAAGTGAAATAAATTATAGACATCAACATCAACATCATCATAATCATTAGACATAAATTATAGACATCAACATCAACATAATCATAATCATTTGGAGGGTTTTTTTTGGATAGTACTATGTTTCTTGAAAGTTTTTGTGATACTTCTAAACTTTAAAGACATATGTTATGGCTTAATGATAATATAGATTAGTGTTTTGTTTTCTGATGTAAAATCTTTTCAATATAATCATGGAATGTTGTTGATCATTCATGGTCTTGAAGAAACTTTTCTTCTATTTGATGTATCCTGAATTCATTGAGTTCTAATATAGGTGAATTGGCTAGATTGAATAATTTTCAGAGTTAAATTTTTGTTTACATATGTAAGCTTCACATTCATTCTGTTTAATCATTTGTGTTCTTCATGGTGTAAGTGTCAATATGTTATAATCCAACCAGCATGGCATACCCCCACTTCTTACAAACCTCACAACATGCAAATCACAGCCAAAGACTTAGGTGATCAACATACACAAACAATGATTAACCTTAGGAAACAATGATCATTAATATTCATTAATGGCGGGTGGTGATTCCTTGGTAATAAAGGCATTGATAGCATTCATCATCTTAACCAAGTCATGGGTGGTGATTCTTGAAATAGCACAATTAGTAAAAGGAAATAACAACATAACTATTAATCATTACCTTTATTTATAAGTATAAAGTAGCACTTACAGTTTAAATAGAAAGCCACGTCTCTTAGAAAAGAGATCTCTGTTCAAAGGGATGCATCACTTCATTTGGATATAGAGGCATAGAAGGAAAGACTTTTATTTGGAGTGAAGAAGAAGGAAAATTGGGAAACAAAATATGGAATAATCAAGTTGGAAGTGGAGAAGAATTCAGAAATAAACTTGAATTAGAAAAAAGATAAGCTATCTAGCTCTTTGTTTGAAGCTGGGTTCTGGTTCTACTTTTGTTCTCCTCTGGGTTTGACTTGGGTTCCTTTGGTAGGAACTTGGGTGCCTGGGCCAATCCTAGGTGCACCTACAGTATTATAAATATGATACACAAGGTATTTTATTCATAATTTTATAGGCTAACTCATTATTATGGTAACATGGGTATGACCACACTCCATGCCTAATGGTACCCAACGTGGAGTGTGGTTCAAATGAAGTTAAACCAAATGCTGACCGTGATGGCTATGATCATGATGAAGATGATTATGAATATTAAATCTAAAATATGGCTTGTAATTTGAATTTTCATTTTGAATGAAGAAACTATAGATTCAAGTTGACTCATTCTATGTTGTAGTATATTTGTTCCCTAGATCTACCATATTATATATGTGCAGCCTATAAGGGACATCTTCTTCTCATCCATGTATCAAAGCTCGGTAATATTTCTTAGGAGAAAGACAAGATGTCAGTGGGAGATGGAGAAACCAATCTCAAAATACCACTTGAAGCCTTGCAATGTTGAGAGTGGGATAAAGGCTACACTTGACACCATATATAATGAACAATCTTATTGAGCTTCACTTTGTTTCGAGAATAGTTTTATATTCTATACTAAACAGGGCCAACCATGTGAAGGTGGAAGCTCATTTGGCCCGACCCCCCCTCCCCTAACATCACTCTAAATTCCCCGTTAACATCTAAAATTCATTCATTATTTCATCCATTAATAAAATGTAACATTCATTAATTATCACACGATAACATTCATTAACACATTAATAAAATGTAACATTCATTAATTATCACACAATAACATTCATTAACATTAATTAACACATTATAAAATTTATGAACATTCAATATCACATAATTAAATTCATTGGCATATAAAAATTAGTCATTATCAATTAAGGTGCATAGATGACAATCATTTCTTTTTTTCTTTTGATTTGTTGTTTTTAAAAAGTAATCGCTAAGAGGAGCATCAATGTCATCATGATCATCTCCCCTATCATTAGATCTTAATGCACGCCTAGTTCTTTGTTGATGCAAAGGGGGGTCATCTGCAATAACATATAAAAGGGTTAAATTAAAAACATTTTACTATAATTAAAAACATTTTAAAGTATTTCAGTACTTTACAGGCCATAATCATATAGCTCTTTACCTGATCTAGTCACATAATCAACATCAAGATTAGTTTGTGTAGCCTTGGCCTCAACCTCAACCTACTCATTAACAGCAGCCTCTACACTCTCTACAGCTGCAATACAAATTGTTACATTAATCCAAACACCAATTGCAATTAAATTTGTATTACTACACCAATCAATTTAAGATGTTCACTTGT
Organism: Chamaecyparis obtusa; assembly: GCA_027943335.1. Taxonomy (NCBI): domain Eukaryota; kingdom Viridiplantae; phylum Streptophyta; class Pinopsida; order Cupressales; family Cupressaceae; genus Chamaecyparis; species Chamaecyparis obtusa. The sequence goes on from BSBK01007465.1 coordinate 615,901, forward strand.
ATTTACTCTGATGCACATCCTCATTGTCATCCTCACGCATAGGTTGTGTACAACCAGAATCGGCACACTGCATTTCAATTTCATACACATTCATGTTATCATTGTTTTCTTACTTAAACAAATTAACTCACTTTATGTTGGAACTAAACATCAAATAAAGTAATTGGTAAATAATTAAATTTGAAATATCATCTATTTAGCTTACTTACCATGATGGATCCATCAGTAGAACCTGTGCACTTCTTATTCTTTCTGCCACGGCTTTATAGCCTTGTTGGAAGCCAATTCTCTTGTCCTATGTGAGACTTTTATTGAACTCCTCACCCTGCATTTTTGCTTGGTATCGTCAAATTTTATTTGATTGTTTTGTCAAAACAAAAAAGATTGCAAATTATAAATAAATATTATAAAGATCAAATTATTATTTTCAGTGTTAAAAGCCATCTACAGATTGTATTTTTCCTTATTTAATTCTGACAATATTAACACTTACAACACGTGCAGCAAGTTTGGAATAACCGCCAGTGTGAGGCCTCACCCCGACCTATCATAACATCTTTTCTTATTCGCATTTTGATACATTGATACACTTGTTGATCTATTCTGATAGAGACTCGAGATACTATATTTTGATGATGATTATTATGCCATGTGGATCACCTTATGATGTGCTTTAGAATTTAGAGTATGTTGAGATTTTGATTATGCATATTTAGTAGTGTGATTTTGATGGGAATATTGGATCATGTTTAAATTTGATTTCTCCACAGGTGACATGTCATGATGATTATATAATTGTGATGCTTAAGCACTTTGTATGGAAAATTTAGATTATGCATATAGCAATTAGAATTGAATTATGCACATTGATTATGTTGCTAAATTGTGAATTGAATATGTATATTTCATGTAATGTTATCATCTTGAACTACTGATGCTCAATGTGCAGTGTGCAGGTAAGAGAACCATGGAATAAATCAAAGAACCAAGGTTAAACATGTGTGAACTGAGTAAGCCAAGGCTTAATCTGGTATGGGATTAAAAAAAAGCCTCGTTGTAATGTGAACTCATTGTTAATGTAGATTTTTACATGTGTGTTATTAGTTAATTTCTTGTTGTCATCTAGGACATGACCTTGGCTATGTAATGTGCAATGGTTAGTGTCACTTGACACTTGTTATGTGCTTGTTTTAATTCATCCTTGTTCTAGTCACTTCTAGAGGCCAGTAAGGGGTTCTAAGGGTCATTTTTGGCATAATTTAAGTATCTAATGGATAGGGTTATGGGTTAGGAAGGTTTTGAGCATGTCTATAATTCCCTAGTGACCTTGGTAACCTATTTTATGACCCATTTACCCTTGACTTCGAAATTTGATAAGTCATGATCTTTACCCAACTTCACCCTTTTTTTCAATCATGCATTTATCATGGGGGGACAAGGAAAGACAACAAGGTCATAGAGTCAAGTCTGCATTTATGGATGGTGGGTGGGTAGAAATTTGGAGGCCTTTTTAGAGGCCCTTAGGAGATTTAGTGGGTGTTCACCCACTCTCTACATTTGGAGACATTAGGGTTTGGATTGAGGAAGGATAAGTGGAGAAGCTCTTCTCAAATTTCCATTTCCATCACACTTGTGGAGGTTGGTTACTCTTCTCATGGAAGCCTTTCTACTTGTTCATTAGATTAGCTTGTATTTTTCTCTCTCATGCATATGAATCTTGGTTCTTGTTGTGACAATTTGTTGTAAGGGAGGGATTTTGGGTTTGATTTCATGGTTTGATCTTGTTCTTTTTGCTTGATTGAGGGAGTTCTTGTTTATGGGTGTAAGGCATTACTCACCCTTTGGGAAGGGAAGAAGTGGCCTATGGGTGGAGGGGTTAGTTGGGCTCTCCATGAGGTGAGAGTCTCTTCTCTTGGAGAAGAGGGATAAGTCCATGGTGTATGGGCACCATGGAAGCCATTGCATTCTTGTATTTTGGAGAGAATGTTAAGCAAAGTATGTGTATGAAGCTTTTGGATATTTAGCCTTGAAGAGGCAATTGGATATGTGGCCTTGAAGAGGCAATTGAATACTCATGGTGAGAAATTTGTATGTAATGGCATTCTCCCCTTGGAAAATCCCACCTCCACCCTCTCAATGAGCTTGTAAGACTCATTTGTGTAGCCTTGGGAGGGAGTAATTTGTTGTATGTATGTTTGTGTGACTTGTTTTGTGAGCATCTTGTTGATCTTGTTGCATACCCGTTTAGCCTTGGTTCTCCAAGCTCGGGGGTGGTCTCATAAGAGACCTAGGTTGGGTGGTGAGCACCCATGGTTCTCTCCCTTTTATTGCAAGTATTGAAGTCAAGACCCATGTAGAAGAAGCTTGAAGAAGTCCTTTCTTGGATGTGCTTGTATTAAAACTTCATATGTTGTTGTATTGTTGATCTTGAAGAAGATCCTCCTCTTGTTGCAATTTGTAAAGTTATTTCCATTCTTTGGTCCATTGTGAAGTGGTAAATGATTTGTGATGAAGAGAAGTTGCTATTTCTATTGAGCTCTCATTGAGTACTCTCTCCAATTTGTAATATCTTGTTGTAATTGTGATTTCTTCTCCATCATAATGGATAGATGCTATATTTGAAGAGATAACTATTATGAAAATGAGGACTCTTCTCTTTCATATCTATTTGACTCTACCTCTTGAGATAGTGAAGTTATGCTTCTTGTAAAATGTTATTCAAAGTTGGCAAGAAAAGAAATGAAATCAGTTATTAGCAAGTAGAATTTCATTGAAATGGTTAACCAAGGATCTCTTAATATCTGGATTTATAGTTGTAAGCTCATTACAATCTATCTCATTGTAGACCAAACTCATACTTAATAGAATTATACTTGGATGAAAGAAACCTTGCCATCTCTTATTCTTTCCAAATGATTTAGCCATGGAATAATTGATAAGATAAAACACTAATGATAAGACCATTTATATCTAAAACTTTATTCATTACCTTCTCAATGCAATGCTTAAAATGAACTATTAATTTCAATCTAATATCTCTCCTATGGCTAGTAAATAAAATAAAGAGATCAATATGTTAAAGCTTTAGTCATATAATAGAAATGACATTCCCAGAAATTTTAAGAGAGTAATTTTAAGAGAGGAATACTCTCTGGAATTTGTATGGGAATAACTTTATTCCCATACCAGAGAGAATATTCTCTCTTAAAACTCCATTATGTGGCTAATTAGAATTAATATTAACATGAGCCTAACTCCTATATAAACCTATACAAATAACATACAAATAACAACCAATCCCTATTAAAATAAGTTTTATTAAACAAGCCATAAAGACTTACTTCATCCAAAGCAACCCAGTGGGACCCACACCTAGATTATGTCCTTGCTTATGCTACTTTTTTTTTTAAATCCATTTTAAACATAAAATAAATCTATCTTTACACCTACGCAGGACTTTGGGGTTGCAAATGGAAAGCAACTTTAATATGAGCTTGCCTTGATGTTTTATGTAATTATGTTTGCTTGCTTGTGATTGGACCACCTTGGCAGAACTTTATGATTTGGGCTTACCACCATCTCCAAAACCTGCACCATATCTTCCTTCTACCCATGTGTACCCCAATGGTAATGCACCTTGGGAAGTACCAAGTACTCCTAGTTGACTTATAAAGATTAGTGTATTACTTCCCCCCTTCCTTGGTATTTGTTCTAACATAATTCCCTCTTGATAGGATATTTTCCTCTACCCTCACGTAGCCCTATGCATTTCAACTTGTTAGTAGTATATAAAAATTCAAACTTATTTCAAACTTTCCCCTTAGGTGGCGTGAGTTTCTCAAGAGCTTGGGGAAAGTTGTTTGGAGGTGGGCCCCAAAACTGCCATGTGATGACTATGTCCCCTCCTTGGTATGTGCCCCTTTTTGCATACTAGGCTAGTGGGTGGGAAGGCTAGCTTAGGTGTAAGTCATGATGGTATTGATGGCATAATAGCTTTTAGGATAGGTAGGGTGATGTGTCATAGTTGAGGTGACACTTGTAGAGGTGAGTAGTAATTTGTCTATTTGTTATAATTCCTTATTTTGGGTAGCACCTTTTCCATACACAACATTATATTAATTTAAAGTTTTGAACTTAGGGAATTGCATATTCTTTTTACTTTTGCTTCTAGTATAGATGCTAGGATAGCTAGTTAGTAGAAGATTAGTCCTAAGGATAATGTGATTGCTTGTTAGGATGTGAATTATATATATTAATTGCATAATTAATTTAGGTGAATAATTTTGTAGGAAATTATTATTTATATATATATTGGTAATTGCATGTTGGTTTAGATGATTTGTAGGAGTTGTAAAGGAATAGAATTAATTAAGGGTATAGAGTTTAATTAGATACTTAAATTGGTTATAGAATTTTTGGTGTAAATGGATTTAACTTTTAATGTATCAATATATTAAGTTAATGTTTTATTTTGTTCATTAGGCAATCGGTGTAAGCCAGACTAGACTTAGCAAGCATTAGGAACTTAGTTAATTAGAGGATAGGTATAATCCTTAGCCAATGAGTCCCAATTTTGGTAATCATGTAATGGACTAATAGTTAGCAGTGATAATATTCTGACCTAGCTAGGAATGAAATTAAATTATTAATTTAGTAGCATTATCAGGTATATGTTCATTCACAACTAATAGTGGAACTTCTTAACAAGATGATAGCCAATCCATTTTAGGGTCAGTAGGAAACTGGACCTTTGACATTGCTAGATGAGGGCTTAGTTGGGATAGATCTCCTTGATAGATCCACTTAATGTTACTGTCATTGCAAGCAATTTCCTAACCATTTTTAGCATAGGAGCATCTGTGATGAATCTTGGCTAAGTAAATCGGAGTACATGACAATGACATATGATGTTACCTTTCACCCTTCTAAAAAAAAAAATTTGGTTACATTTTTGGTTGTTTATTTTTGGGCATGACAGCCAGAGCCTAGCTTCTGTTGCCCGTGCTTTTGTAGTCTTGCCTTTGTTGCCTTTGATGTGTCAGGCAATCTATGAAGAGATTGAAATATGGTAGTTCATATAAATATGAAGAGTATTTAGTACACAATTACATTCTTAATAGTATCACATACCTTCTTCTGTTGTCTGGTGGTGTATTTCCTTTTTTAATTTCATTTTTCTCATTCGCATCTAGAATAAGTCTTTCCCACTCTTTGTTAGGAATGCAAGGGGGGCGCTGGTAATTCAGGTTTCTGGATAATGTACACCTGTACTATCCCTAATATACCTCAAACATAACCTGGCTCTCTGAAGGAGCTTACCCTTCTCAAATGCACAAGGTCCAAATAAGTTTGTCATACTCTGTACAAGAGCATCCTTTAACTTTATATCTTGGTTTTTCCACCTTTTAAGAAAAAAAATAGTGTTAGATTCAAAAATGAAGTGAAATTACCTTTAATATAGTTTAAGAAATGGATGTAATGATAACTATCCTAGCAATGATATGGAATCAAATTACCCTGTAGAGACGATGGGCCTGAATATCCGCAAACACTCATCACTAAGTTTATCATAAAAAACATCATTCCCTGCAAAATAATCATGGGATCATTAGTCAAAAGATATAATAGTATAAAATAAGAATATAATAGATGTAAGCTTCTCATATTGAATGCAAGGTGTAATTAACATATGATAGTATAGTAATACAAAGGTCTAATCTTTAAAGTACCTGGAAGTTTTACTATTTTCAAGGGAACTCCTTCGTCGCTCACAAGAAATATGCAAGCCTTCACCGTTCATGTACTAGGAATACGAGTACATCTAGGAAATTCACCATCAAGTGATGTATCTCCTGTTGCATAAATTGAATCCATTACGAAATGCCCCTAAGAAAGAATACTTCAAGGGAAATAAACATATATATAATGACAGAGAAAATAAAATATGTGTACAAGTAGGTGGTGCCATGGCGTCTATGGTCGTGCTACACGTTGCTGACATTGTAGGATGCAGTACATCTGAGCCTGCCATCATATGAGGCGGTGATAGTAAATGATCATTGACATGTGCTGAAGAATAAGATTGTTAGAGCATAATAAAAGTAGTGATTAGCATCGACAATATTGTTAGAGAGTAAAAAAAAATAGTCCAACATGCGATCTACCTGAACTAGCTGCAGTACCCCCATGATAGTGACATCCTTTGTATCTATGTGATTCAAATTATAATCAATAAGTAGCTCTTCCCCTACACTTATTAATTTTATTGCACATACAAATACATGATTTCCCTTGCGCACCTCAAATATGCAATTGGGTTGCTTAATAGTTGATAGGGATCGCATGCTATTAATAAAACCTACAATATTCCCTGATGCTTTTGGTCTTCCATCAATGTATATAGCCACTCTTTTACTTTTCTCATTGTCTTTTTGTTAAATATAATTTGTCGAGAGTGCATACTTACGTGTACTTTTTTTATATTGAACAATTTTCATCCAACTTTTGTAATCGTAACAAGGTCCAACATACTCCATCAATTCAACAACTTTGTTGTAAGAGACCTTTATGTCATTCATAGAAAATAGGCCCAAACTATGTATTGACGATGGTGCAATGCGATATATCTTGCCTTTAACACTAAAATCAATGTTTATTGGAGCAAGTTCCTTGGGGACCCATTGTTTCTGTAGATATTGGTACCTAGAGGGCACCTCAATGTCACATTTTCTCTCATCATCATAAGAACATGACCCCCCTTGAGCAAGGAAAAATTTCATGCATTTATTAAATTTCCTTCTAGTCTTTTGACCTCTAGTTGATCTTCCGAATTCAGACATACTACATGACTCATTTTCTTCACTCAAGGAAGACACATCTGACAAATACCTATTTGTTGAAACCTGTACTCCATCAAATGAGAGAGATAACAAGTAATGCAGGATATTTTGCAAATTATGAAATACATTAATCTCTATAGGGTGTATTGACTTATACATGTCGATCCATGAGACTGTGTGGGATGCTCGTGAAAGGGGTCCGGGTACCTACATATGTAATTCAATTATCTTATGTTAGCTAAAAAATTCATGATACATATACTCAAAAACACATGGTAAGTACATTAAAAACCATAAACATCCCATATAAATTAAAAACATTAAAAGGTACATAATGAATTAATTAGATTAAGCATTGATCGCATAACTGCACATTTCTATCAAGAAATCAATATTAAATAGATTAAGCAGTGATCACGTAACTGTACATTTCATTCATGTCATTCATCTTCTTCTTCATCCAACTCATCACCATGATCATCGTTGTCGTCAACATCATCATCATTAGCATCAACATCAACATCAGCATCATCATCATCAACATCATCATCAGCATCAGCATCAACAGCAGCATCATCATCATCATCATCATCATTATCAGTAGCATCATCATCATTGTCATCATCTTCTTCTTCTTCAAGAAACTTTGTGTCAGGAACATCATCGACTAACTGTTGTTTGTGATCATCATCTACATCATCTTCTAGTTATTTGCAATCTTCTTCTTCGATCACATTATACCTCATTAGTCTTCCTCTTAGATCATGTCTAACAACAAACGACCAACCTAATTTATTTGGAACCTCTGAGTAAAATACCTACTTTCTTTGGCTTGAAAGAACATAAGGCTCATCCCCAATTGGCTCAAACCACCTTGTATTAATCATTGAAAATCTATTGTCATGTTCAATAACAGTTCTATCAGGATCATTTTGATTAAGTCATAGCATGTACCATCTGACGACAAAGAGAACTAATTTGAAGAAATTAAAGTCACACTCGAGGATATCATCCAAAATTCTATAGTATCAATTTTCAGACTCTCGAGGATGTAATTCATTTTGTAGATGAAATATTAGTCACTTGAAAGACTGCACTTATCCCAGAATCACAAGTTTTCTTTGTGTCATCCAACTTTTTGATGCAAAATTTATGACCATTGCAAAACATAGCCTTGTGGTGTTTGACTTGCAAAAATATGTCAAATATGTATAAATTATTGCATCGAGAGTTTATAAATGTACGGGTGATTAACAAATTTATACGTAACTAGAAATCTCTTAAACCATGTGCTAAATATATTTCTCTTTACGTAACATTTGGATCTCTATTACGATGAGCTGCATTAACCAATGAAGATACAACTTTCCATGTTAATGTGCAACCTAAATGATGGCATCGTTCAATCCATACCATCATCCAATCTTGATTATTTGCAATATACAAATGTATTGCATCCCACTCTCAAGCTGTTGTACAAAAAATAAATAGATGACTTACAACCTATTAATTTTAAAGATTAAGAATTAATTAATAGCTACAATAACATCTTATAATTTATTACCTCTCACTATCCTCATTCTACCTTTCCCCACCAAGTACTCCCCTTCAAATTTTCTAATGGTGTCGAGATCCCAAATGCGATCTATATGGATCTTTGTTGCAAGCTTAGGAAGATATTCAGTAATGTACACCATAGTCTGGTATACCATTTATTCCTCCACCATATAACCCTCAGGACATTCTCTTTGCCGAACCAAAGCTTTCAAAAATTTCAGGTGCCTCTCAACCATCCACATTGACCGAGTGTGTACAAGTCCACACAATTCAATCTCCTCAACTTGGTGTATGAGGTAGTGTTCTTGTGCATTGAAAAAGGTTGAAGATAGACACTTTTTTATTTCACACATTAGATGAGGAATTCTTCTCTTCCAATATTTTATATCTGCTTTATAAATTTCTTTAAATGACAACCACCTACAAGACATTCAAGATACAAAAATATATAAACACGAGACTTTACAATATATACAACAAATTGAACAGATATCATTGCTTACCTCATGTATTTTTCAAGATCATATATCACTTGTTTGATGTTATTGTCGAAGTTCTTTGGGAGAGATAGGGGTAGCACGTACTGCAACAATTATAAAAATAATCATGTCATTCTTTTCTCACATAATACAATGAGAAGTACATGCAGTTTACAAATATATTGTAAATATAAAAGAACATGACTTACCTTGATGAAGGTATGTCAATCATGCATTTTCAACCCTGGCACAAATTTACTTTTCTTTGATATGGTACTGCTTATGTTTACAGCAAATCTTATGGGAAATCAAATTTTTCATATGACTTCTTTTATGGCGTCACTTTGCTACTTTGTTAATAACCAAGGAAGGGCACTTATATTAATTCGTTCTCTATTTCTATTTGATTCAATGAAATTTTTCATTGCATGATTGGATTCATGAATGTCACTACAAATTTTGACAATTTTTTCTTTGTCACACCTTCCATCCAATATCTTCCACAATGTCTCTATTACATTCTTTCCAATATGCATAGTATCAAAAAAATACATAATTTGCAGTTTCTCGTAGTAGGGCAACCTACTAAATTATCTGGGATAACTTTTTAGTCCCTTTGGAAGGTGTTTGGTAGTATTGCCTTGACGACATTCACGATTATCAATCACATAATTAGCAAACAAAACATAATATAAATATACAAATTCCAAACATAAACCATTAGGTAGAATGGTAGTACCTTGACGATTAATTCTATTATATTCCAACTTCCATAGGCAAGGTGTCATTCTCCGTGGCTTAGATGTAGTCTATTCTTTCCCATTGAAAATATGTTTTTCGGTAATTCGATAGTTATGATTTTTGTGGAGAAAGTGTCTATGCTCATCAAACACCTACTTTCCTAAATTTTTTGAATGACAAGATTTCATCTTTGGACCAGAAACTGGACATGCAAATTTTTTCTTTGTTTGAAGATCTACAAGATAATGATACAATTGAATTAAATATGTTAATTTTTATATTTATAATTATCATGTGCAACTTGAATTCACTATAACATACCAGAAAAATGTGTTAGCCCTGGGGCATCATGTATTGTCCATACAAGCATTGTATGAAATTAAAATTATCTGTCTCCTATTGGTCTATAGCTGTCATACATAGTGACACCATTCCATAATTCTACCAACTTGTCGATAAGAGGCTCAATATATACATTCATAAATTTAACTTGGTATTTACCTAGTTGAATGAACAACAACATTACATAATTATTGTGACCATTTTACTGCAAGATTTATAATTACATGCAGATAACTATTAAATGATCAAATACCAAAAATAATCATTTCCAACATAATGTGCTCCCTCTTTATTGACATCCATGGAGGAATGTTATTGTTGATGATAAAAATAGGCCAAACAGATTAAATAGATCTTAGCTCTCCAAATAGATTGACATCGTCCGGTGCCACTGAAACCTTGAGATTTTGAGGTTCTTCGATAAAGTGCGGCCACTTTTCCTCTATGTCCTTAAATACAGAACCATCCATAGGCATTTGAATAATGTCATCTCGAATCTTATTGCGTGCATGGTAATTTATAAATTGTGCCAAGCTACTACACTTGAATAATCTTTGCAAATGTGGTATAATGGAGATATAACGAAGAACCTTGTGAGACACCTTTTTTGTTATTTGATCTGTTCGATATCTACTCGTATGACATTTAGAGCATTCTGTTGCAAATTCATGTTCTTTATGATAAATAATATGATCATTGGGACAAGAATCTATTACTTGATACTCTATTCTAATATCTTTCATAGTGGCACATAATTTTTGGTATGAGCGAGGAAGAATATTCGATGGTGGTAACAAAAACTCACCTATCAATCTATAGAAAAAAATATAAGTTGTTAATATTAACAATACTTATGGTACATGTTTCACCCTTTAATTACTATAATGACATATATGACATACCTTAGCATACATGACATTGTTATGTTGGATAAACCATTCATAACCTTCAAGTTCAACAATAACAATACAGTAGAGAGAAGAGTTGTTTGAGAGCCTTCATAAAGGGTCGTGGCTGCCTTCTCAAGTAGAGGTATATCATGGATGACATCCATATCATCTTGATCATCATCATCAGTTGCACCAGTACCAAATGTGTCATGGATCAATGTATTAGTACCATCATCTTCAAATGTGTTATCTAGTGCATGATCGTCATCTTCTATGAGATCATAATCTTCATCTTCAATATTCGCACCTCCATGATCCTCCACTTCCAAAGCCATATTCTTCATATTCACACCTCCATGGTCCATATCACATACTCCCCTGGGGAGGTCGACCTATATAAAAATGATGAACACAAATAAACCATGATAATGATCTCATCATCAAGTGTATTTCATATATATATTAATTGTTAAATAAATATAATGAAAAAATTACCAATTCATGATAATCAAACCCTCCTTCAATGTGACCATTATCCCTACAATGTCTGTTAGCTGTTTTGATTAGCAATCTTCTAGTGTTTAAGCCCTTACAAATATTGCAGGGACAATAACATTTTCCATCACCTTTTCTTTTCAAGTTAGACCACAATCTATTGATTGTATCCCCATTACCTTCTTCACTTGGATTGTTTAACATGATCCTCTTCACTTAGATTATCTATAACCTAATTATATATAGAAATTGAAAAGTTAGTTATGAAATGATGTTGTAGTATAGTATGCCAAATACCAACACTTTTGTTATTGTAGTCTTCCACCTCAAACTCTTTCCTATTGTGGCAAGAAAGAAAGATATTCAAATAATATAGTAGATTGTAAATCAAAATAAAATATCATATATATTATACACAAAATATATCAAAAGTGCATCAAATTTGACTAAGCACTATTGGGAGCTAGATCTGGCAACAAATGGATTTGTGATGATTTTCACAATAATACATTTGTTGTAGGGTATAAGGTCCTAGTAGTGCTTAGGCAAATCTGCATGGTGAAGGTTGTATATGTTGTGTGTGTGTGTGCACATAAAAAAGGGGGCCTTTATCTTTGATCTTAAAATGACAAATATGCCTATCTAACACTTTTTGAGGGTGTAGGGAACAACAAATAGAGGCAACTTGAGACCACAAATGGAGGCAAGTTGTTGATTGAGGGTGCAGGGAACAACACCCGTTAGTACTTTTATCAAATTGTAAATTTCAATTTTGAACCATTCTGTGAATATAGAACATGGATGTAATCTCAGAAAATAATAAAATGTAGACACAAAAGATTACTTATTTTGTTATTCCATATTACTTACTATTTGAGTGCACGTTCCACCTGCAACTTGATCAAGTCTTGTTTGATGCTTCAATTTTGTGTTGACTGTCCTATGGAAGTATGCAATTTTGTATTTCCCCAATATGTTATTCAAAAAACAACAATAGAATAAAATACTTATTGAGAAAGATCATCATAGGAGTATCAAAAACTTGAGATCCAAAGGTAACTCAACATTATAAGACTCTTACATTCAACCTTCATCTCATGCACCTAATAAATAGGAGATAAAATGCATGAAATTGAAAAATTACATTACAAAACAATGAGCTTAAACTACCTACAAAATTAGTACCCAATTTATATACAAAACATTTAACTAATGAATTGTGTTTTTCTTCTCAACTTCACTACCAAAATAATCACCCCTTTAATCTAACTGCACTATGCAAGTCCAGTTTAGCGACCATGTGCCTGTCATCCTCAATCAAGACTAAGGAACACTATAGGCAAATACACTGTCTAAATTGTCTACATTAAAAGCAACTATACTGCAAGCTTCTATGAATAAGAAAATAAAATTTAAAATTCATTACTTGCAACTACAACATTAGAGAAAAGTTAAATTTTATTTATGCCTTGATGGATATCTATACCGTGTCATAAATATCCCATTTTGACATAGGATAAGAGCATAGTGATATAAGATAGATCCATTTTGTGCATAACCTGAAGTCATCGTATTCCATGAGAGTGCATCTTTTGAGAATTTTTTTTAACGTTTCAAGGGACCAGTAGTTCTACAATTAAATCATCATAACTTTCCCATTACTTAATAATCACATATGGCACAGACTCTCTTCAAACTCACAATACATTGCATGTGTAATACAAAACTCATGAGATTCTAAAAAAGGCCTCACTCTTAATTAGCCAAATCCTCCTTGTACTACACAAAAAACTATGTGATAACTATGTCTACTCCAACCTTCATTGTTTAAGAATTCATCATATCAGATAAAGTGTGTTTAAGAATTTTTGGGACTGGTCCTTTGGCGTGTATTAAACAGAATACAATTTTCAGCATATTATTATCACTCTATTTCTTTGTTGTAAACATGCCATTGGTTCAGTTTTGTAAAAAAAATTATGTTAAATGCATTTAAAATTATCTTCATTGTCTTCTGATTGTCTAAATGCTTCTTTATTTGTCAACCAATTAATAAATGCTAGTATATAAAGAAGACAATCAGAAGATAATGAAGATTTTTCTGACAAAAATGAATACACTAAACTGAACCAATAGCATGTTTACAACAATTATAATAACTCGCAAGAAAAACTGAAACAATGGCATGTTTATAACTGATTAAGAGTGAGTCCTTCTTTAGAATCTCATGAGTTTTGTACTACGCATGCAACGTATTGTGAGTTTGAAGAGAGTTCATGCCATGTGTGATAGAACCTACTTTATCTAATATGGTGCATTGTTAAACAAATTAAGGGTAGAGTAGTTATTACTTAGTTTTTTGTGGGGGACAATGAAGATTTGTCTGACAAATAGCAGGTCTTCTTTAGTATTTAATAAATTTTTACCACATATTGTTTCAAGCCTTTGAGTCCTGGAGAAAAGTGGAAATAGGAGTTGCTTTGTTAAGTGAGGGCTAATTAGGCCTAGGAGAAGAGCATTTGGGGATGGAAGTATTCACCAGTCAAAGGATGGAAGACTGAGATTGAGATGGGGTTAGTAACTCTTAAATTTCATGTATATTGCCAATCTCTACCACAAAGGTACAGTCAGAGGGTTCATTGACAAAATGATCCTTTGAATGGTTACTATGAATATGAATGATTTGATATAACATATTGTTCATTTTACTTGAAGTTTGGAATAGCTTGTACAAGGGTGAAAGTACTTTTGATCATTTTGTTCGTGATTGTCCCTGTACATAGTCAAGAAATGTAACTGTCTAATATTTATATGTAATGTTGAATAGATTAAATACTTTATTCTTGGTAGAAGTGAATGGAAGGAATAGTGTTGGTGTTAGGTTTCATTTATTATTGAATTCAATGGTTTCCAAGATGTGTTGAGGAGTTTTCTCCTTGTTTAATGTTAACTATTCCTACACAATCCACTCATACAACAGTGAAATGCTATGTGTGGAAGGGATGGTTGATAGTGTTCCTTGAGGGAAGGGGGATTGTGAAAGACTTGTTATCATTGACTTGTAGGTGAAATTCCTTTTCTAGTTTTACCTTTTCAATAAAATGTTAACCAATTTATTTGTAGGTATTAGTTGAGGGAATCAACTCACTAGGTCTCTCATTGTTGTAAGAAAGAAGAGGATCTTTCCTCATTGTGTTATTTGACATTACAAAGGTGCATCATAATGAGTGCACTTTTATATTATATAAAAATGTGTAAAAAATGTTTTAGCCAAGTCTAAATGTGGGGATCATGTTATTTGGTAAATGTAGAAACCACTCAAGTATCTATCCACCTAAGCTTTGTACAAATAAAAGATAATCATTAAAAGTGACTTCTTGGATAAAAATGCAAAATTTCTTAACATTCAGTCAAAGATTCCCTTTTCCCTCATATTTATCAAAGTTTGGAGTCTCAAAAAGTGGAGGGAAAGGTATGTATGTTATAGATCTATCTAATGGACATGATCAATTCTTCAAACATGTAAACTTTGCATTGAGTATGACTTACCATTTTCAAATCACTTATTGTGTATTTTGTCTCTTTCCATTCTTGACCAAATGGGTAGGTTGCTTTTATTTATTTTGAGTATTTTTATTGTATACATACTATAGGTATTTTGAATATTTGGGTTTGGCTTGGTTCTTTTGATGATTTAGATTGTAATGATTTGGTTTGGTTGAATTTATTTGAATTTTTGAGTTTGGCTTGGTTCTTTTGATGATTTAGATTGTAATGATTTGGTTTGGTTGATTTTTTATGATTTCTTTGATAGGTATGTGATTTTTTTATTTTTTTGGTTATTTGGATTGAATTACTTTTGTTAAGGATTCTAATTGTTGGGATTCAATTGGTATAGTGAATTATGTTTTTTTTGGTTATTTGGATTCAATTAATTTTGTTAAGGATTCTAATTGTTGGGATTAAATTGGTATAGTGAATTAGGTTGTGACAGAAAATATAAATGATAGGGTTTTGGTTTTTTTGCAATGTTTTTTTATTGTAGTGTCAAGAATCATATATTGTGTACTTCCAATATGTTTGGATGTAGGGTAGACCAAGAGAATGAAGGATCACTCACTGATTGCATGATAACCCAGTTTTGAAGGGTCATTGGTTGAGGGGACAATCAAGGTCCGGATGATTGGGCCATTGGAGGACCCTATTTCTTTGTATTAATTTCTATTCAAATTGGATGCATGAATTTCTTGTGAATTATTGGTTGCTATGTATTTTGCAACTGCATCCATAAATCTACATATACTTCTCTAGGGTTGTAAGCCACTTAGTGATCAAAATAGAGAAAATAAATCAAAATCATTCTTTGTTCTATTTCCTTTTAGCAAAGTCTCAAATATCAATGATACAATACATTTGATGCCCTAAGTTATCAATACAAATGGTGCCTAGCTAGAAGCTCACGGGCTGTCCATTTGATAACCACAGTCAACATTTCAAAAAAAATTGATAACCAATAACATCAAATAATGGAGTTAAAGCACAGGCTAGGGCACGACACCAGTAGAATGTGGTCATTTCAGTGAGCATCTCAGCAATATACAATGGCATCATTATCAATGTGCCAGTAATATCAACAAATGTGAATCCAAACATTTAAAAATAGTGAATTGATATCCTTGAGCACAAACACCAATAACATCAAATAATAGAGATAAAGCACTGGCTAGGGCACGACACTAGTAGAATGTGATCATTTTAGATTACATTCATGATCAAATAAAATGCAACGCATTTGAAATTTGCGGTTGAATATGATGTCAGAGGCTTGAAAGATGAAGAGATCACACACCTTCTCTCTTGCTCATCTTTCGCTCATTTTCTCCCTCTCCTTTTCTATATGCAATCAAAATAAAAATGATTTGGTCGTTCACTTTTTTTTTCATCTATACCCCAAAACTGTTGGAATTTTGATGGTCTGTTTAGAACCTATCAGAATACCGACACCATCGAGGCCTATTACAAAAAAAACACCAAATTCATAAAAAAAATCATCCGTCGGAACTTTCTATCGAAATTTGGCTCCAAATGTAGTAGTGGACCTAATGGTTGGATACACTATGTTATCATTAATGGATGGTTTCTCCATGTATAATCAAAGCAGGATTGCACAAAAATATCACCACAATAAATCATTTGTATGCAGCTAAGGAACATATTGTTGGAATGTTATGTCATATGGACTGAAAAAGTGTAGGAGCTTCCTATTAGAGGGTAATGACTACAATCTTTAATGAAATAATGTGGGACATTATGAGGACTATGTAGATGACATTCTAGCCAAATCACTTTAGAGATGTAATCACTTAGATATCATGGTAGTTGTGTTTGACAAAATAGAGTATAAGGTTTTCTTAAATCCTAAGAAATATGTTTTAGGGGTTACATCAAGAAAAAAAATTATTCATTATATCACATTGGGGAATAAAAGTTCACCTTATAAAGGTCAAAGCCATAATTTATATGACCCCACCCACAAACATAAGTCAACCAAGAAATCTACAAGGAAGATAATATTTCATTAAAAGATTTATAGCATAATTAGTAGATAAATATCATCCTTTCCAACATCTACTCCATAAGGGAGTTATGTTTAAGTGGACAGAATAGTGCAAGGCAACATTCCAAGCAACCAAGGATTAACTCCTCTTGTGTGTGTGAAAATTGTACCTGATCTGTAGACACAACACTTCAGTAAAACATTAGAGGTTAGTTGAAATCAAAATCGTGCAATGAATTAAAAGCTAAATTAACCAGGTGATTTACTGCCTTCTAATAGATGTGAGTATGATGTTCTCAGATTGTTATCGAGATCAATGACCTTGACGACACCTAAATGAAGGATTTGAATGCAAAACTGATATGAAATATGAATGCAAATGATCTATTTTTTTGGATATTTTCTATGCAATAAGATGAAAAATGATATGAAATCTATGATATGTAAAAATTGATATGCTATGATATGCTAAATGATCTAACAATGATATGAAAATGAATCTAAATGAATGTAAAAAAAATAAGATTTATCTCACAACAATGTTGATTCGCAAGAAGCTTTGATTCTTCCAATTTCAATTCTTTAATGTGATTGTGCAAAAATATGAGATGATTTGAGATGAGCTGAAGTCTTAATTTATAGAAATCCAGGGCTTTAGAGGTGCATTGATAAAAGTCATAAATCACTCAGATAACTCAGCTTGATTTTTGAGTTGTTTTTAAATAAAGATAATTTAATTCACAAAAATATGCAAATCATGCAAAAACAACTTTTTAGCTCAAATTAGAAGTTTAGATCAACTTTAAAACTCAAAAATGATGTTGAGTTCCAAAAAGTCAATAACTTGCATTGATTTTCTGATTTGGAGTTTAACTGCTCTTTGATTGTGCACATGGATAATTATGAATTAATAAATAAATAAAGTGATTTATTTATAACTTAACTGATTTTGAAAAATAAAACAATTGATTTATGGATTAATCAATTATTTTTCAAACTTTTATTCCAAAAATAATAATATTAAAAATTGACAACTTGTTTTAATTAATTAAATAAGAATTTAATCAATTAATGATAGGAATTTTGATTTATTGTCAAATTTAAATAATAATATTTAGGAATAAATATAATTAAATTCAATTAAATAATTAAGTGGTAGAATTAAATATAATTAATTAAATATTGAGAATATTCAATTAATCAAACTTTAGGATAAATGTGATTCATCGCCAAATAATTATAAAATTAAAGATAATTATGATAAATAGGAATATTGCTAGGAATATTCTCCGATGCAGAATTTAAGATAATCAATTAGGATTCGATGATGTTTAGATGTGCCTTTCGTTAGGACTTTGATGTCGATTTCATTCGATGTGTCGATATAGATGTTAATGAACCTATAGCCCATTTTTGGGGTATTACATTTTGCCCCTCTTTGAATTACTATGCGAAGCGTAGTGGTTCAAAGATAGTCTATGTATGATAAAGATATGAAACTGATTCGAAAGATATTATGATTGAAAGATTTGAAGATATTAGGTCCTAAATGACCAAAGATAATGTTCACTATAGCAGCGATGAACCGATGATTGCGAAAGAGTGTCAAAATGTCTGATTCTGAACCTTAGGATTGCAAAGAAGTGAGTGACCGATTCTAGACTCGATTGTCTTAGCAGAACCACGACATAGGTATCACATCTAACCCCTTCAGTTACTGAAGAACCAAGGAAATAACACTGATGAACCAATGGTTGCAAAAAGCCGATACAGATTACAAGATTAGGAGGATACCAGATTGATATGGATCGATGACTTTGATATGCCCCAAGTGATGATAGATTTGCCCCGAGCGATGAGGACTTTTGATGAATCAGCAACTAGACGTCGTTGTTGTCTTGATTACTGAGGAAAGATATGATTCCAAATCTAGATTATATACTTTGAATGATGTGTAATACCATGCCCCCTTTGGGATTAAAATTGAAATCTGACAAGGAAAGTCAGCGTTGATAGTTCAGAAGCATGTTAATTGATTTGAGAAGTGGTTATACACGTCCGGGAATGCATTTTGTATCGTTTGGAGGTCCTAGAGACCAAGTAGACTAAGTTTGACCATGAGTTGACCATAGTTAAAAGTTTGAAATTTTGATAGTTTGATGTTAGATAATCAGTTAAGTTAAATACTAGATTTTCGTGATGATTGAAGGTTGATTATGCAAGTAGTTGACAATATGAATGATCTCAGATTTTGATTTTGATCCCGAAAAAAAAAAATTCTACTTGTTGTTCCATTGGAGGAACCTTTGTGTGAGATTCAGCTCTTGTTAGATTTGAAGAGACAAGTGGAGAATTGTTTAAGCATTGAAGTTCGTTTAGCCATTGTGAGATCATGCAAACATGCAAAAATGCAAAGAAACATGCAAAATAAAATGCAACCTAAGACCTAGGACCTAGTCACTTATCATATGTCAATTTGTTATCATCATTGAACTTTTAGGTAACTAGATAAATCAATACAATGCCCAGTAGCCATGAAACCATAGACATATGAATATTGATTTGTAACACTCAAGAACCAATACAACACCCACTGGTCAAACAACCATAGACATATGAATATTGGTTTTATTTTTAGAATGTCAGATTAGATACAAGCACCAAGGCCCAAGCACCAAGATGACCTGAGTATCATGTCCATTTTGATATAGAAATTTGCATTTAACATACACATCAAACAGTTAAGAGATCATTCTAAATCCAGTGTGAATTACCCGTAGTGACCCTTTATCATTCACATCCTTAGGTAAGATTGCATTTCACAATAGGAGAAAGAACTTACTCAAAAAGACAATAGTGACGTCAAACTTCTTTGAATTTTTTGAGTATCAATGGTCGAGGTACGCATGGCCATCCAATTCGAGATAGAGGCTCTTACAGTCGGACACCATTTCAATCCAAAATTTCTAAAGATGTTAGATTTTCACATACAAGCAAAAGACAAAGAAAAGATTATGCCCCTAGTCATCACTCTCTAAATCCTATAAAGGACATCATCGAAGAGCTCGAAGGGACACAATATGCAAAAATCTTCATGTGAATCAGTAAGCATACAAGGAGATAAAAGCATGAAAAGCATAGATTGTTTTTAATTTGTGTTTGATTGTTGTTGTAGATGCAAAATCCTTTCTGGAGATGAGACAGACTTGACTGACTCAAATGAAGCTTCAAAGGACTCTGACTGGATATGATACGTCTAAGATATACTGGAGGCCATAGGATATAACATTGATTGCCCCCAAGTGTTAAGCATTGATAGGATACAGACGCTTGAGCTGAGTGGTGTACAGACCGACTTATTAAAAACTGAAAATGCAGAAACAAACCGGGAGATATGTACAAACTAAAGCAACACTGAAAGCTGGGAAAGACCAAGATTGCGCTGATAGATGGAGCATTTTGAAATAAGTGGCACCCATTTGCCGAGTTTTCACCATCTTGGCAGAGATTCTATTTTTGCTACCACGGCGCCTGTTTCCAAGTTTTCACCAAGGCACTTTTTTTTTCTCATTTTTTATTTTTTTTTCATTTATTTTCATTTTTTTGTACTTTTGATATTTTTTATTTTTTTATGAATCATCAAGGCACCTATTGCTAGGTTTTCACCAAGATGTTCATTTTTTCAAGACTTTTTCTGATTTTTATAATTTTTTTAGGATATTTTACCATAGACTGAATGCCTTAGGCATAGAATTTCTTCAGATGGAGAACGTTGATTGGTTCTCGAAGCTGTTCTTCTTCAGTCGTTGAGAGTTGATAGGCACCAGAGCCAAAAGTAGTAGTAATAACAAAGGGACCCAGCCAGTTGAGTTCAAACTTTCCCTTGCATTCTCGATGTGATTGATTTTTAAGATTTTCTCTCAAGACTAAATCACCAACCTGAAATTCTTTGTGTCTGACTTTCTTGTTGTAGCCTCTAGACATTCTCTTATGATATACTCTGAGATGATCATACGCTGTTTGTCTGTGCTCATCTAGTAGTTCAAGTTCTTGCAACCTAGACACTCTGTAGTCATCATCAATTACTAGACCATGCATTCTGATTCTTAGTGATGGGATTTTGACTTCAATAGGCAGTACCACTTCAGACCCATAAACTAAAATGAAAGGTGTAGCCCCTGTAGGTGTTCTGATACTTATTCTGATACTTTTTCTGATGTTGGTTCTGATACTAGCTCTGATACTTGTTTTTATACTTGTTCAGATACTTGGTATACTTGATAGCATCTTTTTCCATTGCAAACTCTCAAGCAAGATCATATCATGTAGTCCCAATGTCTAGCAAGGTGGAGAACAAGAGGGATTGGCAAGCTCGTAGAAGAGATAGAAGACAAGAGAATGAAGGAGAATGAAGGGAAGAAATCCTCAAGGGAAAACTCCTCAAGAATACTCAAGCTAGGAAAAAATTATCATGTAAAGCACATTTGGACAAGCAATGAAAGGCCAGCATAGGATAAGTCACAAAAGCGTAATGCCAAAGAAGGAAAGGATGCAGTCCAAAGGAGTAGACATGTCAAGAGGCTTCATAGCACTGTGTTTTACTCTTTTTATTTTTTATTTTTTAGATCAAGACCAAAGGGGAAAAGGATAGTGATAGGCTAAAATGAATGGAGGAAGATAAATAGGAAGGCTAAATAGGAAGGGAATGAAAATAAGATCATCGTAAAATAGCTCACAAGATAGCCAAATGTTTGTGTATAGGTCAACCTTGTCAAAATCAAAGAGAGAAGATGGAATGGATGAAATATGTAGAAGAACTACGCATGATGTCTGATTGCCAGGTTTTCATCATGGTACTTATCCAAGACGCCACAAGGGAGTGGTTTTCACCATAGGATAAATTTATTTCTCTTTACTTTTGCTACCAAGGTGCCTGTTTTCAAGTTTTCACCAAGGCACATTTTCAATTTTTATTTTATTTTTACATTTCTCTTTTTTCTCTTTTTGGAAGAAGGCAAGCTTTTTAGATAATGCTCTTTGAAAAGATAAACCATGATATGCCAAAGATTCAAAATGATACGCTCAAAGATGCTGATAGGGAAAGGGAGATGGAAGAGAAAAATGGAGGATAAAATTTTATGTAAAGCGAGTGAGGTTGGAAGATAGGAGGAATAAGGAAAATGAGGAAAAAAGATAGAAGGTAGAAGGATAATGAATGGAAGGATCGTGAAAGGGTAGATGGAAAGGAAGGCAAGATCAACATCAACACACACCTTGAAGGGTGGCGAGAGGATGGAGGAAACGTGAATGAAGAAATACATGAAGGAATATGGTGAATGGATAGTAGAGGTTGTGGTTTAGACGCATGGAATGGAAGAATATTTTTGGAAGAAGATGAAGTGGAAGTCTTTGGAAGTTTGAATGTCAACTTCACTTTTTGCTCAACACCAGACTCTTTCAAGAGAGACTTTGGAATCCATATAGCTGTAAGCTTTTCATTTCTTTTTGATGATCTAGAGAGAATATCTTTAATGATAGATTTTGGAACCCATACTTGTCTTGTAGTTTTTTTCTTAGATATCTCTTTTGACTTTATGCCTCCATGTCGTTTAGAGGAGACATAGTGATCTTCTCTTTTTAATGGATTCTTGTATTGCTTCTTTGTCTTGTATTGAATATTCAAGTTATTTCCAAAAGACTTGAAACTTGTGGAAGAAGAAGGATATGACTGGTTTAAATAGGTGGGTGGATGAAAAGGGTTCAAGGGTATGCATCTATGTTGATCTTGAGAAAAGATGGGAGATGGAGGGATGTAAGGACCCAAGATGGATGGCGAATTAGGAGAGTTAGGAGGGGAAAGTGAAGAGATATAAGGACCCAAGATGGAAGGCAGACGTGAAGCTCTTTGTAGTGGTGGAAGAGGTCCAAGGATGGAAGTGGAAGATGCAAAAGGATAATTAACAAGTTCATCAACATTTATATGACAACCAAGGACATCAACATCTTTAGAGTGAGCATTAGAATTTTTAATAGAATCGTGGACATCTTGAATATGAGCACCTTCTTTGATAAGATTGTTCAAAGCTTGCAAAGACTTAGGAAGAGTAGAAAGTGGAAGTGAACATGGAGTGGTAGAATAAGAAGATGGAAGACTTTGATCTTGACAAGAATCTTTAGATAGCATAAGCGCATAATTTTTCTCTTGATTTTCAATAGGCTTAACATTGGAAGGAACAACACCATTTTTACCAACCTTAATGGAAGTATCATCTTTGGAAAGCGCAAGTGGGTTAAGGTTATTTTGATTGTCAATAAGCTCAACAGTGTAAGTAGTAGCTTGATCTTGCTTAGGAGAAGACTTAAGATAGGGTGGGATGCATGAAAAAGGGTGTGCAGGATCAAAAGAACCCTGAGGCGGATAAGAGACATTGTGAAAAAGAGTGGACGACATGGAGAGTTCTTGATCTTGATCTTTCTTTATATTCTTTTCTTTATCATTTCTGGAGTTCTCTTGAGATGGAGCCACTTCTAGGGACAAGGAAGCATGTTGGGATTGTATGGAAGACTTTAGAAGAGATGGTGGAGGACTAGTTGAAGTAGGAATTATAGCATATGAAGGCTTAGGCTCTTTAGGTTTAGCATTATTGAAAGTATTGGTAGCCAAGTGAAAGTTAGCTTGAGTTTCTTCAAGGAGTAGCCTTGAGGATAACTAAAAGGAATCGTATGAAAAGTTCAGGACTTTCGTTGGATGAAGGATTTGTGAAAGATTTGGAAGACTCAGAAGCTTTAGGAAGTGTATGGTTATTGGAGGAAGTAGGGGATGAAAGCGAACCATCACAAGACAAAGGTCCAACATTAACATGATCTTGCTTGAGAAGATAATCTTTATTTTTAGTAGGAGAGTCCTTAGGAGAAGGATTCTTATAATATTGATGCTTCAAGATAGCATGATGCATTTTATAGTCCTCAACAGTAGTAGATGGATCATAATCAAGGTATTGTTCACAAAAATCATCAAAGTCTTTTTCAAAATCAGAATCATATGGATCACCATCACGATCTATCCAATGTGACATCCCATTTTCAGTAAGCAGGAACACACGATGAGGAGGACTCTTAGGAACAGAGGTGTCATAGGTATCATTATATTGTCCATCATCATAGTTATCATAGTCTCCAAAGTTGGATGTGTCACTCTCCGTGGAAGAGGTATCATAAGGATTATCACATTGCTCACATTTTGTCTAGGGGCATGGTGACATGTACAAGTCTTTATCAAATAGAAAAGGGCACAGAGCTTCCATGGAGAACGCTTTAGGTTCCTTTTCTTTCTTAAGATTGTTAAGTTCAACTTGCATAGCATGTATCTGCTTCATCATAGTTGTGATTAGAATTTCTTTCTCATGTGTACTGATTCTTTAAGACATGTGTACTGATTCTCAATGGCTACTGCTTTGTTCTTGACACAATGATTTGTTTAACAGATTCTAGAAATAGGCTAAAAAGGCTAAGTATCTGGCAATTCTGACAATTTTCTGACAACTCTTCAAAAATTTTCCAAACGACACTCTGCAGACTCATACGACAGTGGGTAGGCAATGAAATGACAGTTGCAAAACTCATATGACAATTGCTAGGTAATGAAATTACAGTTGAAAATATCATACTACAGTTGCAAGTAGGATTTTGACTTTTGAACTTTCTGGCATAAAAACTCGTACGACACTGGGTACTTCACCATACGACAGTTGGGTAGTACTGAAATGACATTTGACAAAAACTCGTATGACTTTTTGACCTCCTGAGATGACTTTTGACTCCAGAAAAGAATTTCACTTTAGATTTTGCAAATTTTGAGTTTTTAGATTCGGATTGTTTGCAAATTTTAATGTCCAGATTTGAGGATTGTAACAGATTTGTTCGTTTTCAATAACCAAATAGATAAACAAGCATGCAAAACAGTAAGCTAGTGATTTCAAGCATGTTTGAAAATAATGAACAAGGGTAAAAACAACCTTGCGCATGAACAATCAACTGATTTTATTTATTCTAATCCTCTAAAGCGCTAATTGTGTATGTTTCAAAATGTTTTGCAATAACGCACATATACCCTAGAAAATGAAAATTTAGCCTCGCTAGGGTTTTTAATAATAGTTTGACGCTGCAACTTTTATGATCCAAAGGGGTGAACTCCAATCCCGACACACTAGGGTTTTGACACAGTCCGAGAACTTAATCTTCAGGAGCTGCTAGGGAGATCTGACAACCTAACAATGAACCACACTTGTGAAGATTTCTTCCACAAGGACATTTCTATAGCGACTGTCACTACCACGGCGAAAATGGCTATTACCGCTTGAGGTTCCATCAATGCAATTTGCCCTATGAAGGGAATGTCCGCTACAGTTAACCCTCTCTAAAGATGACTCACAGTATTGTACCACAAGGGGACTTGGCTCCAGATCCAAGGTTTTTGATGCCTTTTCACTTTTAACCCAAACAAAGCAGACAGATAAATCCGAAACGCTAAGACAAAGTTTTGCTTCACCAAGGTCTATGATGTCAACTCCACGTGATCTATCAACCTCTTCGGGGAGAGAATGTATCGATCAATAAGAGAAGGCGCACTAACCAATTTTGATTCACCAAAGCTCGTGATGTCAACCCCACGTGATCTATCAACCTCTCCTGTGAGAGAATGTATCGATCAATAAAAGAAGATGCACTAACCAAGTTGAATGTGAAACGCACTAAGTATCCTCCCTACCTACAAGGATTATGTCATCAAGAAAGATTTTGTTGGGAATCCAATCTCTCAAAAATCACGAATAGTGTTCATAGGGCCTAATTACTATGTGAGCACAGATGTATGTTTCCAAAAAGAAAATCTACCAAAAGTACCCAAAAAGCAGAAAGAGGAACACTTAACGCTTAAAGCGAATATGAGATGAGTCCATAAGGTGGAACACTTAACACCTCACACAAGCTAAAAATAAGTCCCCAACTTAGAAAACAAGTGAGTTCCTAAAAGCATAAATGGGTTGCCAAGTGGAACACTTAACGCTTCTGTCCTGTTGACCCTTCCCCTTTAATGTGGCCCTGACCTTGCAACCACGGAGTGGAACGAGGGGTCGGCGGATTAGCGAGTCTAATAACCCAAGATAACAATCAAGATCAATCACAAGTATCTAAGACTACTTAATAAATCCTTAAGGGGTCACAACCTAGTATCAATTATGCAAGTGTGTAGAAATAGACAAAAGCATGAAAAGATGCACACAAGCCAGACACATAAGAAATTTATTTTAAGTCCAAATCAAAATGTTATTAGATGAAGGAGAATACTTGGGATCCTCGCAACACGCTTAGTAGATTTTACCTGATTTTTAGCAATTCTTGTTGAGCTTTTTCATGCAAGCAAGTGACGAACTCTCCAACAAGCAAACAAGCAAACAAGATATGCAACATATATTCAACTTATGAAAACCATAGGGTTAGCTCTAAAAATTAATTATTATCAGCAATAATAACCAGCAATTAACCCAAATGACAACTCATATCATTCATTGAACCATGTAAAAAAAAACAAGTGCATACCCATCACAAAACTTTATTTTTT
Source organism: Chamaecyparis obtusa (assembly GCA_027943335.1). Classification (NCBI taxonomy): domain Eukaryota; kingdom Viridiplantae; phylum Streptophyta; class Pinopsida; order Cupressales; family Cupressaceae; genus Chamaecyparis; species Chamaecyparis obtusa. Next base: position 642,420 of record BSBK01007465.1, read on the forward strand.
TTGCTGCATTTGACCTAGTCAACAAGATCTGATTTTTTTTTTATGATTTTGGCCACAAAAATAGAAATTCAAAATAGAGACCCCTGCTAAAAAATAGAAAGTTTTCGAAAAATGTAAAAATTTTAGAAAAATCTCTTCATTTGTGCCCTAGAGACCTGTTTTATCAAAATAGATCAGTTTTTGTAAATTGACTATTTGAGCTATTATATTGCGTCCAAATTTAAAATACAAAGAATGGACCCCCTATAGAATTTAAAGAGCTTTTCAAAAATATAAAATTTTCTGAAAAATATGCTGATTTGCGTCAGATATTAATTTTTTCTAGAATTTCAAGAAAAAATTATTAAAAATTCAAAACATGTCAGACAATTCTAAATTTTTTACTGTAGCTTCCCTGATATGTTTCCAACCTACAAAAAAAAAATTCAGAGAAAAACTCCAAGTTGTTTGGGAGATAAAATTAAATCTTTGAAACTTTAGAGTTTTAGCTCCCCCAAAAAATCAAAACTAGCATGTAAAGATGGGTTGCCCCACGGTGGGTGCCAGAAATGTGTGTGTGAAAATTGTGCCTGATTTGTAGACACAACACTTCAGTAAAACATTAGAGGTTAGTTGAAATCGAAATCATGCAATGAATTGAAAGCTAAACTAACCAGGTGATTTACTGCCTTCTAATAAGTGCGAGTATGATGTTCTCAGATTGTTATTGAGATCAGTGACCTTGACGACACCTAAATGAAGGATTTGAATGCAAAACTGATATGAAATATGAATGTAAATGATCTATTTTTTTTAGATATTTTCTATGCAATAAGATGAAAATGATATGAAATCTATGATATGTAAAAACCGATATGCTATGATATGCTAAATGATCTAACAATGATATAAAAATGAATCTAAATGAATGTAAAAAAAACAAGATTGATCTCACAACAATGTTGATTCGCAAGAAGCTTTGACTCTTCCAATTTCAATTCTCCAACGTGATTGTGCAAAAATATGAGATGATTTGAGATGAGTTAAAGCCTTAATTTATAGAAATTCAGAGCTTTAGAGGTGCATGGATAAAAGCCATAAATCACTCAGATAACTCAACTTGATTTTTGAGTTATTTTTAAATAAAGATAATTTAATTCACAAAAATATGCAAATCATGCAAAAATAGCTTTTTAGCTCAAATTAGAAGTTTAGATCAACTTTAAAACTCAAAAATGATGTTGAGTTCCAAAAAGTTAATAACTTGCATTGATTTTCTGATTTGGAGTTTAATTGCTCTTTGATTGTGCACATGGATAATTATGAATTAATAAATAAATAAAGTGATTTATTTATAACTTAACTGATTTTGAAAAATAAAACAATTGATTTATGGGTTAATCAATTATTTTTCAAATTTTTATTCCAAAAATAATAATATTAAAAATTGACAACTTGTTTTAATTAATTAAATAAGAATTTAATCAATTAATGATAGGAATTTTGATTTATTGTCAAATTTAAATAATAATATTTAGGAATAAATATAATTTAATTTAATTAAATAATTAAGTGGCAGAATTAAATATTGAGAATATTCAATTGATCAAACTTTAGGATAAATGTGATTTATCGTCAAATAATTATAAAATTAAAGATAATTATGATAAATAGAAATATTGCTAAGAATATTCCCGATGCAGAATTTAAGATAATCAATTAGGATTCGATGATGTTTAGATGTGCCTTTGGTTAGGACTTTGATGTCGATTTCGTTCGATGTGTCGATATAGAGGTTAATGAACCTATAGCCCATTTTCCCATGCCACCTATCCTAGACAAATCATTTCTCTTGTACATATCGGCAACCACATCTTCATTAGGATCTCTCATGGCACAACATGATTTAGAGGGAAAAGATTATGTCATTTACTATGTTACATCATTTGGGCACTTGTAGCATATGAGCTCAACTACACTTCTATAGGGAGAGGATTCTTAGTTGTTGTCTTTTCTTATCGGAAGCTTAGGCATTACATGCTTAGCCATAAAAAAGTCTCATTGCAAATATTGATCTATTGAAATACCTTTTAAACAAAGTTGTACTCATAGGAATACTGGCCAAGTGGATAATGATTCTCATGAATTTAACATTGAATATATTGATAGAAAAGAAATAAAAGGGCAAGTGATAGAAAATAATTGGCTAAAACACCAATACCACCAAACCATCAAATATATTGACTGAAATTCTAGATGAGGCTATGTTTGTCATAGAAGAACATCTATAATGGAAGTTATACTGTGATGGCTCTTATACTCAAAAAGGAATAGGAGTTGGGATTGTGTTCATTACAACCCAAGGGGATGTAATTTTGAGATCATATAGGTTGAACATTGACTATACAAATAATATAGAGGAATATGAAGCTCCCCTCACTGCTTTGAAGATTGTTGTTTGGTGAAAAATTAAATACCTACATGTTTATGGAGATTCAAAACTCATTATGAAACAACTCAATGATAATTATGTGACAAAAGATGAAAAATGCATGCCCTATGGGCGATGGTAGAAGATTTCAAGAACTTTGACAACATCATTTTTATCAAGTTCCTAGAGCACAAAACAAAGTAGTTGATGCAATGGAAACAATGAGATCTCTACAGGACATTCCTAATGATATTACACATTATGAGTTCTTGGTGGAACAACTTATGGTCCCCACCTTAAAAGTCCCCTTTTCTGAGTTTGTGTGTGAGATTGTTTCACCCAATTCCATGTGGTCAATAGACATACACTTACATTTGTGACATATATATCCCTCTTGACTTCTCCTAAAATCAAAGAAAGGCCTTTATTAGGCAAGCCTCTAGTTATGTTATCATTGTTGACACCCTTTATAAAAAGAGATTAGATGGAATACTCCTTATATGTCTTGATTTCAATGAAGCACAAATGGATTTACGTGAGTGTAGACACCTCAAATGCCTTTGATAAATAAAAATATTTTATTTTTCAAAAACCCCTAATGACATCATCATTTATTAATTAATTAATTATTTAATTAATTAATTAGTTTTTATTGTCATTATCCCTTCTATTTTAATTAAAGATATTTAATTAAAGAACCCTAGCCAAAAGCATTTAAATCAAATTTAAGTGATTTTCCTCTTATTTATTAATCATTATTTGATAAATATTGTCACAATCCTTAAATAAATTTTATATTTATTTAAAGCCTAAAAACCTTGGAATCTTCTAAAGAACCCTAAAACCTCCTAAACTTTCCTAAACCTACTTAGGAGGTGATTCCTAACTTTCTTAGCCTAATCCAGTCTCCTTTGACTTTTGGTCAACACCCCTCATTAATAAGCCTTACAGACTCATTAATGGTCTCTTGCATCCTCATTAAGGCTCTTACAGCCTCTTAATGAAGTTTATGTCTCCTCTTTCCTCTTGGTCCCCTAGGCACACTTCCCTAGTTTTGCTCACACATGTGTGAGAAACCTTAACCCTTGTCCCTTTGACCATACCTCTAACTCAACCCCAAACTCTACCGCAAACCCTGACTCTGACCCTAACTCCACTTCCTAACCCAAGCCCTTCCTTAAATCCTATAAATACTCCTCTCTTCCAAGAGCATTTCACTAATTCACTCTTGCATATTAAGTAGAGTTATAATGCTAATTTGCATCTAGGATCCTCATAATTTCATACTAAATTGTTTGTTCCTTTCATGTTTTCAATTTATTAGCTCATCATAAAATAACTTAAATGGATTAACATTAGTTTATTTCAAGCTTTTCTAATCATCCTCACATCATCTCATTCATATTTGGTTAAAATGAATCTATTATAATCCTCACCATAGCTTAGAAATTTGCATTCAAATCCATTTGCATCCTTGGGGCCTTAGGGGAAAATCAGGTTTCCCATACCTGGATTTGTGCCATTTTGAGGTATCATTGGCTTAAAAATAAGCTTAATCTACCCCCATTTGTATTGGGGGTGATTTCATTGTGCTAGGAGAGCATACCTAGATCCTCATAAATGAGCAAATCAAATGGGGCTTGGGTGCTCCCATTTTGGCTCAATCTGAGGTGGCTTTTTTGAAGTTATTCTAATTTTAACTGATTTATATAGAGTAGGTTAACTTGTTTGACTGTCTATGCCTATTCTGAACATATACAGATTCACATCGTTCACATTTTGGCATGCTTGGTGGGACCCTTGTCCCGATCCTCTACTCCAAAAACTCAAAAACTTGGCTGTCTACAAAAATTTTGGGTCGTACCTACGCATTTATTATCCACAAATATGCATTTGTGGATAATTTTGCAAAACTGCACATTTGTTCACTAGAATTGCACATCCATGCAATTTTGCTATGCATCCATACCTTTTGGCCACGCATATGTGAAGTAGAGCTGCGCATTTGCTTTTTTTAGAAAACTTGCATTTTAAGCACTTTTTAGTAGAATACGTAAAGTTGCACATACATAATCTAATGTTGTGCATATGTGAAATTGAAAAATTATGCATTTTTCACTTAGAGTTGCGCATTTGTTCTCTGTAACTGCGCATTCATACTAGTAAGGGCTAATTTCATTATTTTTATTGATTTTTAACCTTTGATATTTGTAGGTTCTAAACTCCATGTTTTGCAGGTACTTCTTGGAGGGCAAGGAGATCACCAAAACAATGAAGCCTTAAGGCTCATGAACCTTCTTGCATGTTTAGGAACTTAAACTTTTCATTTGGTTGGCTTAAAAAGAACATATATTCACTCTTGAATTCCTTAAAGGGAACAAACTACAAATCTTTCCTAATTGCTTCCTAATCAATCTTAAACAAAATCATTCCTAATCAATTCTAAAATAATTAAACACACTTTTAATGTCTTTCATTTGGGTAAAAAGAACTTCATGCTTTCAAAACTAAGTGTTTTTATAGTTTTCATGCAAGTTAGGAACACTTCCAATGTTGGGTGCATAAAAGGAATTAAAATTCTACATATCAATCCTAATTGATTCCTAAATGATCCTAATCCATCCTGAACATTCCTAATTCCATCCTAATGCTTTGTTCTTGTTGAAAACAAATGTATTTTTTTCAAAATCTTGAATGTTTTCAAAAATTTTGATGCAGGAGCATCTCGGGTCCTTGGCAATCTTGTGTCACCAAAAACATATTTGAGTTTGTTTGTGTTGCTTGGTTCCTACTTTGACCAAGTTGGTTCGGTGTTGCTCAATTTCCTTTGTTCGCTGGTGTTGGTCGGTTATCTCTCTAGCGCTCAATAATTTTCCTGGCGCTCGGTGATGCTTGTTTGGCGCTTAGTTGGCTTTGCTTACCAACGGGTTTCTTTTGAGTTTTTGTTGAGGCCAACTTGTTCATTTAATTTGGGTCACGGATTTAATGTTGGTATCCATCATTGGAAAGCATGTGGACCTATATCTAGTCGTTCCTTCTGTTGATTGTGGATCTGAAGGCTGACTTGGTTCGGTAGCCTCTTGTATAAGTGTAGTTGTTTGGTTAGAGTTTAGGGAGTCAGTTTTTGGTAGAAGATAGAAGATAGAAGATTAGAGATTATCTGCAGATCCTCGCATGTTTGAGGACTTATGTACTTGATTGTAATATATGGCCAAAATCGGGAAGGCCTTACAGCCCGACATGTATGAATCTATTTGAAGTAAATAAATATATGAAATTTTATGCATTCTCTCTCTCACTGTTGTATGTTGTTGCTTCCACGTGGTGTTGAGCAAGGTGGATCAGGTTAGGGTGTGCCATTGTTGGCCCCTGTCATCCGCTCTTGCATCAGGTGGTATCAGAGAGAGGTGAGATCTGGATCTAGGTTTTTGAATCTAGATTTGAAGGTTCCTTCTTGTGGAGCCCTAGTTGAATTATTGTGGGGTAGCAGATTGTGATCTGACCTGTAATTGTAGAGAGTTTTCAAGATAGTTCGTGGGAGGTGAGATACGGATCCAGGATTGGCAGACATGTTGAGACAACTTGCTACTAGATTAGAAGCTGTTGAAACAGCCTAGAGAAGAGGAAGACATCTTGAAGATGTTAGTGATGATGAAATTGAGGTAGAACAAGGTGATGTAGAACCTACACCTGTGATGGACCAGGGTGAAGAAAGATTCTTGAAGGCTTTGAAAAGTCTGAAGTCTACACCACACTTTAATCCTCCTAAGTATGGTGGGAAATTGGATTCTGATGAATTAGTGGATTGGATCACTGAGATGGAAAAGTATTTTGAGTATGAAAATGTACCTGAGGAAAAGAAGGTGAAAATTGCAAGCACAAAGTTGAAAAGTCATGCATCCGTATGGTGGGAACATTTGCACTTGGACATAAAGAGGAAAGGCAAAGACAAAATCAAGGTATGGAGTAAAATGGTGAATAAATTGAAAGGAAAGTTCTTACCTTGTGATTATTAGATTAACCTAGTTAGGTGAATGCAAAGTTTGAGGTAGAAAGATAGCTTGGTAAAGGATTATACTGAAGAATTCTATAGATTAGATATCAGATCTAGACATGATGAAGATGATGTGGAAAGAATTGCTAGATACCTGAATGGTTTGAGAGTTTCCATCCAAGAAGAAATCAGTTTGGTCAAATTGGAGAACATTGAAGAGGCTTATCAATTTGCATTGAAAGCTGAGGAGAAATTGAATAAGAGACATGAGAAAAGACAAAGAGGTAGAGGTGGTAGATTCCCTAGAGGAAGAGGTAGATCCCATGGTGAAAAAAGTAGATCTGAACTAGAAAAGACAAATCTGGATAAAGGCAAGACCGAGTGGAAAGGTGAAAGTTCATCTAGAGGCAGAGGCAGTAACTACTGAGGTGGTTATAATAGAGGAACTTTTCGAGGAACTTGTTACAATTGTGGAGAAGGACATAGATCATTTGAGTGTACACATGCAAGTAAGAAGGCTGGTAGCAGTAGAAATGCTTTGGTGCAAGAAGAGTCACCAAATGAACCTGAGAAGGAAAATAACTTGATGGTAAGAAGAGCACTTTGGAATGAAGGTAAAAATGAAGATCCGGTAAGGAAAAGTTTGTTCAAGACCAGATTAGAGTTTCTGACAAAGTTTGGAAGGTAATCATTGATAGTGGTAGCTCAGAGAATCTGGCATCTGAAGAGATGGTCACAAAGTTGTAGTTGGAAAGGTTGGAACATCTGAAGCCCTATCAGATTTCATGGTTCAAAGATGAGAATACACTCTTGCACTAGTAAATTTTAGCTTATTTTTTTATGAGGTTTAGTTGATTATTAGACACCAATTAGTCAACCAATCGACCATAATGGTTGTCGAAGTTTTTTCATCGATAATAGGACACATCAAACTTCTGTCAAAATTGTGACATCATCAGTGGTTGAATTATCGATAGCAACAACATCGAAATAATTGCTTCAACCTGGAAGAATTATCGGCTATACCGTTTATCTTTACGACCAATGTTGGTCGGAAGAGTCATTGACTGTCGTTGAAATTGCGACTAGAAATCATCGGAATAAATGTCGACTATATAGCACTCTTGTCAATGTCTATTCTTTGTTCATCGAAAAAATGATAGAAAAATTCATTTTTTAAAATATATATATATATATATATATATATATATATATATATATATATATATATATATATATATATATATATATATATATATATATATAATCAAATTAAGCACAACAATATTATGTCATTGTTTACAAATAGTCACACATTTTCTGTCTCATTTCACACAAACATGTTCTTTCTTGAGGTCATTAACCTTTCAATAAAACTTTCCACTTCTAAAGATTTTCCTGAGTCTGAACAAAAGAAAGAATAAGCCTCACAATATTTCAATGACATTCATAGGAGATGACTAAGAAATCTACAGCTATGCCAAAAATAATACTTAAAGATTATATCTAAAACCAATCTCCCAATTTATTAGCCAAGCTATCTGCCTTCTTGTTTGTGGGGTTGATGTGTCAGGCGATGAGAAAGAGGGGGATGTTGTGAGGAGTGAATGGGTTGTGGGAGAGTTTGGTAAAGGCTTTCTCGAACTGCCACTCTCCACCACCCACCATTTCCACCTTAATTAGCATTCCCATTTATTGGGGATACTTCTCACCACGTATGACAAGGTAGAGCTCCGTGTCCATTTCTATCAATACATCTTCTTTCCTCAATCCTACACAATACATATTTAGTTCCACCAAACTTACTTTGAAATTACAACCTTTCAAGGATAGGAACACAAAAATAATAGCAAACATAAACACAAGAAATACTAGATTTATGTGGAACAACTTGTAAAGGGAAAAACCATGGAAAATATTGATGAAGGATCCAAGCCCAGGCTAGAAAGATGTCTTCCCATTCTTTTTAAGCCATATTCCTTGTTCTTGTCAAACTTCCTTGGTACGGTAGCCCTGCTCTCTGCAGTACTCTTCTTCAATCTGTGTTCAACAATAAGCATCTTCTTCTTCTTCCTAATTGCAGCCAGAGCTTCCTTTTCATCAGGATTCAACTCCACTTCCCCCATCTCATCATCCTCATCCACTCATCCCGATTGATTGATCTCTCAAGGACCTTGTATTCAACAGATGTTGGCAAGCGATCATTCTTAGCTGCTATTGTTTTATAAGGTTAGTTAGTAGTTATAGTCAGTTTATTAGAGTTAGGAGTCTATTTCAAAGACATCCACATGAAGTGGAGTGGGTGTGGTCGAATTGATGTATCAAGGAACAAATGGAATAACCAAGAAAACACTATATGTTAAATCATGTGATTGATAGTAGATTGGGGCTCACCTGAGCCATAAACATGAAGAATTATTGTAAAAGAAGATGTAAACCATATATATGCGCACTTGAGGCAAAGAGAAGTTACGCCATATCCATATTAAAATATTAGTTATAATATGAAAATACTAAACTGACTAATTCCTGAGCTCATCTCCGCATATGGTCGCAACAAAGATATGTGATTACAATACAGAGAAAGCATCGTAAAAATATAATTTTGGCATTTTGCACTCAAATCCTTCATCGCGGATAAGTGGAGATGGGCGAATAGATGCAGATGAGTTGTCATCAACCCAACTAAAGTATCTATAGCCATTATTTCCCTATGATGCCCAGTCTACATTAGTTCTTATAATATAATGAATAGTATTTACATTAGAAACATTAAATATATACACATTAGCAACCTTTTTTCTATTTGGGCAGCACCAAAATTATTGTCCAGGGTTGTTCTGTGTCCGTGAAGTCTTCAACACACACTACCCACCACCACATTAACAATTTGGCACATTGACAAGAGTCATCGAGCCTATATCAATAATGCACCGCACCATCGTTACTACATTTATTATTTTTATATGATTATTTTTATAAGGAGTACACCAAGGAGTACCATCAGAAATATTAACCATTTACAATAATGAAAAGTAAACCTAAATCAAATAGCTCATTCTTTTATCAGCATGTGTAGTCTCTGTGTATATGAAAAATGAAAGAAATATCAAGCTAAAATAAAATAGTGAACAAAATAGTATTCCACATAGAGTGAATGAAATATACCATCAAAAGAAGGTGACAAAATCTTGTCATGAAGCACAGACATAGGAAATCAAAAAGGGACAAAAGACAAGAAATAAGAAAAATCATTACGACTATAGAAAAATCATTTACACTATAATAAAAAAAAGAAACACTCTTTGTCAACAATTTTCAAAATCATTAGGACTATAGAAAAATAATTAAGCCTATACAAAATCAAATTTTAGAAATGGACGGTTCTGATGCTTTGCCATTACAACAATTGAGCATTCATCATTTGGTATTGTGTATTCCATTTAAGTATGTCAACAATGTTCAAAATCATGTCACCAAGCACAGACAAGAAATAAGAAAAATCATTAGGACTATAGAAAAATCAAGTTCTAGAAATGGATGGTTCTGATATTGCTTTTCTATTACAACAATTGAGCATTCATCATTTGGTACTTCTTGGTGTATTCCATTTAAGTTTTTTAGTTGTCATGTTTATGTGCGTGTTCTTTATGTGTCTGGCTTCTCTCCCTCGCAAGGGATACACCGATAGGTAATTGATTTGAAAGCATAATGATTTTATAGTTAGAAGGTTGGTTAATAAATTCCAGTCGGTTCTTTGTAGAGGGTAGTCTATTTGGAGTACACTTAATTTCTTTGCAATTTTGGAGTACATTATCCCGTAGGTACAGTTGAAACACCAGCGTATTGATTTGAAAGTTTAGAATGTGATCTTTTCTTGGTGGTAACGTAGGAACATTTCCAGGCATTAGTTTTACATGTTTATGCAAGAACTTTGTTGTTTTTGTTGTTTGTGATACCAAAGGAGTAACTAGTATTTTGTAGACAGTGACTGGCCAGATTGTTCCTAAAAAAAATAACAAAACTGAACCAATGGCATGTTTACAACAAAAAACAAATTACAAAACTGAACCAATGGCATGTTAATTCACAAAAAAAATTTACAAAACTGAACCAATGGCATGTTTACAACAAAGAAATAGAATGATAATTATATGCTGAAAATTCTATTCTATTTAATACACGCCAAAGGACCAGTCCCAACAATTCTTAAACATACTTTATCTGATATGATGAATTCTTAATAAAGGTTTACTCAATTTTTACTGCTAGCACGAAGGAAGATTTGACCTAGCCAAATCTTCCTTGTACCACACAAACAACTGTGAATAACTATGTCTACTCCAACCTTAATTGTTTAAGAATTCATCATATCAGATAACGTATGTTTGAGAATTGTTGGGAGTTCTATTAGACCTTTGTTGTAAACATGTCATTTGTTCAGTTTTGTAAAAAAAAAAATTGTGTTAAATGCATCTAAATGGAACATTAAGCATAGTAATAATATGCTTAATCTATTTGTAATTGGTAGATTAAATGCTCAAAGCCCAATCATGGTAGGGTTGTGTTATGTCATTTTTTTCTCATGATTTGGTCCTAGGTTAGGGGATTGGGAAATGACCAATAATGGTTTTAAATGATGTAATAAGGCTATCAGATTTAACACCATAGAATCAAGGCTACCATAACAAAGAAATTCTGCAAATTGGAATCAGCAAAACCATGTTTTTGAAGTATTTTTACTGGTGTTTTTTTTTGCCCGAGCCTATACAAAATCTGACTTCATAGGGAGTTGGGGCATGTCCTTGGATAAACTTGACTTTAGAGAAAGTATTAGTTTGATAATTGAGACTAATTTGAGTAGGTTGAATTAGTTATAGTGTATGACTAGACCAACAAAGCACTTGATGCAAGAGCATCTTTGGTGAATCGGTGAGCAACATCAACCAAAAGCATTTTCTATTTTGTTTATTTTATTTTCTTCAGTTCTAGTTTGATGGTTTGACAAACAAGTTAAAATATCACTTCTACTCTATGGTGGTCAACTGTGAAATGATATTTTTGGAACAAAGCATAAACATCAACTATTTGATAGAGTATCTCAAATAGGAGATTCCTATTCCACTATATTGTCCCTTGTCTGATCTTATGATATTTGGGACTCAATTCTTATATTTCAATTGCAAGGTTCTTGTTTCTGTGAAATAAATACTGATATCCTTATCTTGTTGAACCATAGACTTCGATTAAATCCAGTGTTTTGCTATAAAGTCTAATCTACAAATGTCATAAAGATCATATTGTTGCAATCTTCTCATAATAAAATCTTCTCTGTAATGTCCCTATCTCTGTGATGTCCTTGTCTCTGGTTTAGACAACTAAGGTGATCTTGTAAATGAATTTTCTTCTTTATTTGGATCAATTACTAAAGATAAATCACAAGTTATACTATGTCTCTTGCTAATCAATTGACATGATCCATTGCATCTTTGACTATAAGAGGCCTCCCTTGACCTATGCAAAAGATTGGGGGGAAAACATTTGGAATTAAGAAGATTTGCAGAGTAATACAGTTTCAGTGAATTCTTGAGTTTATTTTTTTATTTGTTTTCAGTTGATTAATGAATTAGACAGCTCGCAATGTCTATTGGACAAGTTAGCATAGGTTGTTTTGTGATTTTGTGTTGTGTTTGTTTTGAGTTTTGAAGCATTCCAACTAGTTTTTTTAATTCTTTTGTTAAGTACCTTGTCGTTGATTTGAACTAGGTAGGTTGAACAAATGGGGTCTTAGCTCATCATTACACTGTCGGTTTTGTATGGGCTCTTGGAATGGGTGAGGAGACTCCATGTACTATATGTTTGGAGAAGAAGGGGCCCTGGGAAGCTCATTTTCTATGTTTGCAATGATGCCCTAGGCAAGTTGGTTGAGCACGGTTAGGGACAGTAGAGTATTGCAAGGAGATTACAGTGAGTTGAATGCATTGGTTGCTTCAACTAAAATCTCATGGAGAGGTAGACACACGTCTATAGAAGCCCCAAGTTGAAGTAGAAGATTGGGTGAGTTTCTTTGGTTTCCAAGAAACCAAACTCTTAGTCACACTGTCCAAGTTGCGTGAAAACACTGGTTTTTAGGCATGGTTGTAGGAGTTGGTGTACAGACAATCTGGGAGGAGAAGACCTTAGAAATCGTGGAGTTCTCAATAAAGGGTGTCTGAATCCTAATCCCATAGAGTTATAAGACTCAATTAAAATCTCATAGAGTTATAAGACTTCATCTCAACCATTTCAACTAACTAATAATCCCTCCCCTAATTGGAAATCAAACTGTCATCTCCAAAGAAATTGGGACTTTCAAGGGACTAACACTATTTCATTAGTTCCAAATAAACTTGTCCCCCTTAAATCGATGGTGGCTAAGCTCCCTAAAAAACACACCAAAGACCAAAAATGTCAAACTTTTTTTTTTCAATTTGCGAAAACACAACAATTTTTTTACAAATTTTTTTGTTGTTTTCGACTACAAAATATGCAAATCATGAAGAATAGATGATGAAAAGTTCACAAAAATCTATTCTGTTTTCCATTTTTTAAATTTGATCAATAGTACATTTCTTAGGAAGCTTAACTGCATCCCTTAAAATCATTAACAAAATACTATCATTCAAAACCCAATATCCCTTAAAATCATCAGCAAAATACTATCATCCAAAACCCAACATTATAATATGCAAGCTTCTAGATTGAGTCTATCCCCATGGAAGTTCCACTTCTTAAACAAGAAAACTCAATGAATGCATGTATTGGGGGAAAACTCAATGAACACATGTATTGGAGGATTTCTTCCATTGTTGGTAATGGGACATGAGGGTTTGGTGTAGTCAAATTTAGAATAAATCCTATTCAAAATGGTTTACAGTAGAAATGGAAGTTAACATTCAAATCACAGAGATAAATATTATTCAAGGTGTTCCTATAACAAAAGGAGTCATACCCATGTTTTGAGGGGATACTAATACAATGATTTGAAATGGAAAATGGTGATTTGTAGTCTTTACTGAAGACTCAAATCAAGATACAATGGTAACAAGTGTTATTCATAAATAGAATAGCATTTACATTACACCAACTTTGATAAGACAGAGATATTTTACATAAGATAGAAAAGGTTATGTAATTATACTACATTTTTAAATGGTGAAGACCACATAATGTAGATCATGTTGATGAATAATAGAAAGTAACACCTACCTACAATAATAGTATGATATGTATGGGGAATGACAGCACAAGGAAATATAGGTGAATGGTAATTCATATAAACAATCACAAGGTGATATCAGTAATGCTACAACTAAGTGAAAAATAAGCTAGCTAACAGGAAATAATTAAGAGACAAACACAAACACTTATACATTAAGGATTTAGAAATAACATTCTTCCTAAGGTATGATATCATAACATCTAAACTGCCAAATCCAATACATGGATCAAAAATAGTATCATACTAATATGCAGTACATAGTACTAGTCAAAGCTCAAATTAAAGAAAGTATTCAAGAGCATAATTAATTTTTAGAGTTGGATGTTAGAAAATGTGCCAATATAAAATAAAACATAACAATAACTAATTTAAAACAACAAAGGGAAAAGTAAAGCCTCAGAAATAAGGTATCTCAGTTTTATTTTCAATGTACAATCATCTACTGATAGTGTTTAAAAGGCTTGATCATGCAAAAAACCTAGAAAGAACCATAGATAGCAATAGAATCCCCAAAATGGGAACCCTCATTCAAGCCGAAAAAAATGCAAAGTTTCCAAGTAAAATTTGCAAATTGTTTTAAAAGATTCATTTTCAGAAATGCCAAGTATTTTATGTGCCTTACAAATAATCCAAATGTTGATATGGGCTTCAATATAGTCTTGAGAGAAATTTAATAGAGCTGGGGTTTTGAGAAATATAGATAAAAAGAGGGGCCTAGACAACATAAGGAAAGAAGGCTTCAAAGTTCAAGTGCATCTATGAAATATCAAGAAATTGGGTAAGAAAAACCTCAAATACGTGGTCTATGTACATAGAAATTCATAAAACTCATATGTTCTCTCATTTGCAGTGAGGGTTTTCAACAATATAAGGAATCCTATGCATAAACCTGGAGATAGACATAGGATTTCAAACCCTTCATTATATTAAACACCCATAAATAAGAACATTTAAGGAAGCCCTTGTTCAATACATAGCAAAGCAAAGAAGAATGTACTACAAAGACAATGTCAAGGCATTTATGATTATTTTCTGAAAACATAAAGGAATAGGGAGATTTATTTTGTTTAAAAAGGAAAATAGTATAATAGTTGAGGTACATGTGTGTCTATAGCAGAGGAGATTTTGCAAAAGTCTCAGAAGAGAAACCTTCAGCTCATTGGGTATCCAGTAAATTAAACAGTTGGGTATCTCCTTCACACGTGTGTTGCCCTTCTAATTCGTCGGTCGGGAATAATGAAATGAGAAATGAAATTCCCTTTTTTTTAAAGTTATGCCCGTGTTTGTCAAAATTTCAACTACCATAGAATTTGTTGATATTTTGACAAACACAGGCAAAAATTTTTAAAAACAAAGTTTTCCTTCTATAATCCGACCAAGCAAAACCTTTTTATTTTTTGGTCAAAAATTTTGGTAGAAAAACTAGGTCAAATGTACTAGTGTTGGTAAGTGAACAATGTTATGTGAATTTGAAAATTGTGAAGTACTATGATAAGGTGTTATGTGATATCATGCCTATGGACCGTTGTCATATTTTGTTGGGTAGACCTTGGCAATATGATAAACATACTATATATGATGGGAGATTGCATAAATATACTATTTGGGCTAATGGAAGAAGACAAATCTTGTTACCTTTGATGGAAGAACCTGTTAGTAATGTTTGCACATCTGTGAAAGTTTGCTTGATGGAAGGAAGAAAGTTTGTTAAGGACTTGAAGAAGAATGATGTATGTTTTGTTGTGATTCCTAACAAATCGAGTAAGAAAACAAAGGATAGTGTCCCTAACGAGATTGATAAGTTACTCACCAAATATAGTGAAATCATTTCTGATAATGTACATGATGGTTCTCCACCGAAGAGAAGCATTGATCATTGCATGGATCTATTTCTTGGAGCTAGTTTACCGAATAAGGCACCTCACCAGTTGACACCTACCGAGAATCAAGAATTGAATCGACAGATTCGAGAATTGTTGGAGAAAGGATTGATCAGAGAAATTTTGAGTCCCAATAGTAGGGTAGACGCCCAAAAGATAGCGGGCACGAGCTCACAACACTTCGTTGTTTAGTAAGAAGACTAAATTTGAAGATAATTTTGACAAGGTTTTGACACAAGATGAAAAAGACTCAAATCGATAAATTAGAAGGCTAAATTAGACTCAAGAGACCACTTTAGGAAAATGATCAAATTTGTTCTAGTTTCTTCTCTGTTCCTAACACAGTGAATGTTTTGACAAAATTTGGAAATAGGCTATAAAAACTGGATTCCTAGAAAATTTGACCAATCTCTGACAACTTTTTGAAAATTCTCAAACGAGTTTCTGAAGGCTCGTACAACACTGGGTATGCTCTCAAACGACAACTGACAAGACTCTTACGACAATTGCTACCAGGGATAATGTTCTTTTGATTTCTGGTGACAACACTCGTACGACACAGTACTGGCTCTCGTACAACAATAAAGGGGTTATGAAATGACTTTTGCTCAAGACTCGTACGACAATCTAAGACTATGGGATGACTTTTGACTCCAAAGAGGAATTTTGTTTCAGATTTTACAAATTTTTAGGCTTTTAGTTTTAGATTGTTGGCAAATTTTTCTGTCTAGTTTTGAAGATCTATGTGTAATAGTCCGTCTCTAATAACCAAGTAGATATCAAACACGCAAAATAGCAAGCAGGGAAGCAAGCAATCGTTTGAAAAAAATGAACAAGGGCAAAAGCAACCTTGTGCATAAACAAGAAATAGTGACTTAATATGCTAATCCCTAGGAGTGCTATTTGTGTATGTTCCAAAAAGTTTTTCAATAATGCACATATTCCTAGAAAATGAAAAATTTTGGCCTCACTAGGGTTTGTAGTAATGGTTTGACTCTGAAACTTTTGTGATCTCAAGAGGGCGAACTCCAATCCAAGCACACCAAGGTTTTGACACAATCTGAGAATTTAATCAATCAGGATCTGCTAGGGAGATCTGACAGCCCAACAAGAAACCACACCTGTGAAGATTTCCTCCACAAGGACATTTATATAGCGGCTCCTGCTATCACAGTGAAAATGGCTATTACCGCTTGAGGTTCTGTCCACGTGGTTGACCCAATTAAGGGAATGTCCACTACGGTTAACCCTCTCTAAAGGTGACTCACAAAAGATACCACAGGGGGACTAGATCGGATTCAAGAATCTAAATTTTTGGTACTATCCAAAAAGGAAGTAGAGCATAATCCCCTAGCCTCTTCACTTCACCAAAACAAAGTAAACAGATTAATCTGACATGCTAAGATTGAAATTATCTCACAAAGATCTATGATGTAAACTGCTTATGATCTATCAACCTCTCCGACGAGAGAATGTATCAATCAAAAGTTGAAGACTCCAAAAATCTAGTAGAATGCAAGACAACCTCAGTAGCTTCCCTACCTACAAGGGGATCCTTCGTCAAGAAGAGCTTCACATGCGTGAACAAGAGAAAGAAGCCCACTCTCCCGAGATCATCCACAAATAGTGTTCATAGGACCTATTTACTATGTGTAACAGATATGTAGAAAGAAAATCTATGTTCATTTTATAGCCCAAAATGAAGTCTGTGATATGAAAGCAAGAAAAGTCACACAAGCCTGACATGTGAGAGTTCGTTTTATGTCCAAATCGAAGTGTTATCAGATCGTAGTAGAATACCTAAATTCCTTGCAACACGCTTAGTAGATTTTACCTATTTTAGAAATTTAGTTGCGCTTTTCCCAATCAAACTCAGCAAATACTAGTCAGCAACAAAAGATCTCAATTGTTAGGGCTAGTTGTTAGTCCAAATCTAAAAAACTGCCAAAAATTATGAAATGATAATTAAATCCTGGTACCAAAACTCATACAATAGTGGGTTACCTCCCAGATGACAGTCTGGAAACTCGTGCAATAGTGGGTGTCTCACCAAATGACAAAATAGTTCCCAAATGACAGTCTGCAGTTGCTGAAATGAGCCTCGAAATCCTCAAATGTCATATGACAACCTATAGCTTCTGGTATGACTTTCTGACAAAAGTCGTACAAAAAATGTACGAACAAAGAATAAAATCACAAGATTAACCAGAAAATAGATAGAAATTAAAATAGAAGAAATGGAAACCCATTTCAGGGCCCCACGGTGGGCTCCAGAAATGTGTGTGTGAATTTTGTACCTAGCTACGGACACAACACTTCAGTAAAACATTAGAGGTTAGCAAAAACTGAAATCTGCAAGTAATTGAAATTATGCTAACCAGACAATTTACTGCCTTCTAGTAGGTGCAAGTATGATGTTCTCATATTGGAATCGAGATCAGTGACAATGCAACACCTAAATGAAGGATTTGAATGCAAAAGAATGAAAAACTATATGAATGTAGATTAGTCTATATTTTTGTATTTTTTGTTCAATAATATGAAAACTGTATGAATCTAAGTTATATGAATCAAATTGAATGCATATTTAATCTAAGAATGATATGAATGAATTTGAATGCTATGATATGAAAACTATGTAAAATTATGATCAACAATGAAAGATCTCACAAATCACTTATCGCAATTACTTAATCCTTCAATCGCCAATTTGCCAGAGTAATTGTACAAATTCGAGTGTTGATAATTATGAAGAGCTGAGTCTTGATTTTATAGAAATCCAGGGCTTGCGGATGCAGGAGAAAAACCATAAATCACTCTTGATAAACTCAGGTTGATTTTTGAGTTATCAGGAAATCAGAGATAATTAACTCACAAAAATCATGCAAAAGCGATGTTTAACTCAAAATAGAGTTTAGATCAAATTTCAACTCATCATCAAATGTTGAGTTTCAATTTAAAATTGATTGTTAATTTCCAGTTGCCTGCTTTTCAAATTGTGCATGATTTAATTATAAATTAATTTAGAAATAAAGTGATTTATTCTCAATTTAACTGATTTTTGAATTAAAACAATTGATTTATGGGTTAATCAATTATTAAATCAAAATTTTATTCTAAAACTATATTATTAAAAATTGACAACTGACATTAATTAATTAAATAAGAATTTAATCAATTAGTCATAAGATTTTAGATTTTATTGTCAAAATACAATTTAGGAATAAATTTAATTAAATCTAATTAAATAATTAAGTGGCAGTATTAAATCTGATTAATTAAATATTTAGAATATTCAATTAATCAAACTTTAGGATAAATAGGATTTATCGCCAAATAATTATTAAATTAAAGATAATTAAGATAAATAAGAATATTGCTAGGAATATTCTCCGATGCAGAATTAGGATAAAATCAATTTTTAATAAAATGATGTGCAGATGTGCCTTAGGTTAGGACTTTGATATCGATTTTGTTCGAATTGAAGATGTAGGAGGTTAATGAACCTATAGCCCATTTTTGGGGTATTACATTTTGCCCCTCTTTGAATCACTGTGCAAAGCGTAGTCGTTCAAAGAATAATCTATGTATGATAAAGATGTATGAAACTGATTTGAAAGATTAACCGATTCTGAGACAGAAATCGATTTAAAGATTTAAAGATTTAAGATTTAGGTCCTGATTGACCAAAGATAATGGCCAAGGCTAACCTAATCACTTATCCACCAACTAAGAAATTTGATGATGCCACTCCCAAGCCTAACTAGTAAAAAGATCATGAGTACTATGATTATCATCACGTTAAAGTTCATGCAACCCTAAGGTGTATGAAACTAAAGCACTATATTCAAGATCCCATCGACAAAAATGAGATCCAAGTGGACACACCATCCCAAGCCTCGCCTAATGCCAATCTGTAGATCTATCAGAATGTGTTCCCTCAACATAATACTGGGAAGAACCAGGTGAATGCCAATCCTCCACCCCAAAACCAAGGCAAAGGCAAGCAAGGAGATCATGCCAGCCATAAATACTATACAACTGTCTATATCAACTATGAAAAATTTATTGGATGTATAACCCAAGTTGAGCCCACAGTCAATGTCATCCATGTTAAGGGAGAAGATAGTTAGTGTGTTGTTACCACCCACAGAGGCCGGATATCTATCGCTAGTGAAAATCCAAGGCCAGCACACAATGCCCAATACAATCTTCTAGAACACCTTGGGAATACACCTACCCAAATCTCCATCCTCAACCTTCTCCGCACTTCTCCCATCCATCAAGAAATTCTCAATCGAACCCTCCAAGAAGGAAATATCCCCACAGACATAAATACCATCCAATTTGAAAACCTTGAGGGAAATTTATCAGCATCCTGTGCTCTTTCCTTCAAGCCATCTGATATACCAGTTGTTGAGCCTGACCTCGATCTCCATCTCTGAATCATCGTCATGGTCAGAGACTTTTCCATTAAAAGGGTCATGATAGATAATGGCTCGGCCCTAAATTTTTGTACTCTAAAGTTCATTCAGCAAATAGGGTTCACAGAGGCTCACATATCACATGAGGTCATCACCATCAAGGCATATGATAACTTGGAGTGTACCTCTGAAGGTACCATTCTTCTTCCTATCAAGCTAGGCCCTACAACTCAAGACACCATATGCCACATTGTTGATATTGATTTACCATTTAACATCCTCCTCATCTAACCATGGATCCATTCCATTAAATTTGTACCATCCACCTATCACCAGTGCATCAAATTTTTGCATCAAGATACTAAGGTGACCATCCACACAGACCCCCAACCCTTCGCATACTATCATGCATTGTGTTAGGTCTTGGTTTAGCAAGATTTAAAATACCTTGGAAATGCAAAGATGCACCTATGGGTTAGCTTACTTCCCATAATCATTACACTCATACAAGAACAAGGACCAACTAACAAAGCACAAGGGCTTTCTACACTTTGAACTCTACAAAATTTAGGCGGGTGTACCTAGGATTAGGATCACTTAATTTCACTTTTCCACTAATCCTCACAAAGCAGATATATTGCCATAATAATTATTACTACATGTGACATAAAGCGATAGGGTGTGAAGCTTAGACACACTACCAATTTACTCACAAATAAAGCATGGGCTTTAGCTATTAAGTCCACAATTACTAACTTAAAGATTTAGAATTTGATTTTTGTTTGTTTTGGGGTAACTAATAAACAAGAAAGAACATATGTTAGACAAAATGTCTATGATTAGTCCCTTATTCATTGGGCATATCAAAACAATTTCTCATTGTTTTGTTGATTATTGTCATTCACCTTGCAAATGAAAATCAGATTATACCAAGAACCTCACTACTTACAACAATCCTCCTTAATACCCCACAACTCTACCAAGTTACATCAAGCATTTACTTAACTCCTTGAGTTAACAAAAAAACATATCAAGACATACAGAACTATGTCTAGAGCTATTGGACTTGAGCTTATTAATTCACAAGACAATAGGAAATCACAAACCATTAAAATAGGAGACAATATTCCAAGCAATTCATGTAATCTTTGTACTAGTTGTCACATAAGTGATACAAAAGTGACTTACTGAGCATACAATACTCCACAAAATGAATAAGAAAACTATAGATTCATTAAGATCTTTTTGAAACAGAGAGGTTACAGATCTGTTCTATCAATTATTGACTGAAAAACATAGACCTATGTTTATCTGTTTGGTTTTGCAGGCCAGCCCATTCTTAACCCCGAAAGAGCTCCTTCTAAATGACCTTGGGAATCCTTTTATATGAACAAGGATTTCAACAAGCTTCGGGTCTTTTAGGGAACAATTAGGGAAACACTGTCAACTACTGCATCAGATGGCTATCAAGATCGCATGATCAATATCTTTCAAGCATCTTTCTTTAGCAGCATCACGCCCATCGTGAGATTAGCCTTGACATGTACTACCTTTATCTTGACCACGACAAGTCTCTTAATAATACTTGATCTGGCGAACATGCGACTGAAGGCTTTCTCAAGATCTCGAAACACTTATATTAACTCGGGTTTACTCTGGAGATTGGGTGACACAGGAAATCTCGCAATCTCTGAATCTTTCTTTAACTCGTGGTTTCAATCGGAGATCACACGACCAACGTCCAATCTTGACTTGCATCAACGGTCACTGCTAAATCTCCAATCTTTTAACTTAACTCAACCTCGATCTGGCGATCAGGAGACAAAGGGAAATTTCTAACCAGCCTTCAACTATGATCAGATTCGAAGATCACATGACCAAAGGAATTCTCACAATCTCTAGATACTTGGCTTAACCCTGAGTTTTATTGTGAGAACAAGCGCCAACCATTGATCCATTACATCATTGATAGTCCTCGTTGAATCACCAAATGCCTCCTGACTTAGCTATGAAATTGTGAGATTCAATGACAACACATGACTAACTGCCCGAGGCTTAAAGACTTGGAGAATAAAGGAAAATACAAGCACGTGCATAAAAGAGACTTAAGTGGCTGGAAAAGGTAATGAAGGAATACACTTGGGTAGGGTTCTTGTGGATTTCAACAAATTTTGAAACCTTTTGCATGGATAAACCCTATTTCTCATGCCTTGACATTATAAATTGGAATTTTCACAAGATTTTGGAGGAATGAAGACCATTTTCAAAGATTTTTGCATTAATTGTAAAATGAGCTAATGGTGGCTCTGTTTGGGGATGATGGGTAACTTGTTCCCATGTAAGAACTTATAATTTCTAGAGGAAACAGACCACCTACCGGACAAAAACTTATGAGAAGTACAACTTCAAAAATTGTCCATGAACTGGCAATTCCAAGACATTCCAATCAAATTCTTCAAGACATAGGAATCAGATCCCCACTTTGCACCGATGAGATATGGTCCCAACCAAATTGGGTCAAATTTTCCATGTTTACCTTTGTCTTCTAGCCTTCCATTCCACATCAGGACCAGATCATTAACATCAAAATTTTTAACTGTAGTCCTTTTGTCATATAAATTCTTGTATTGGAGCTGCAACATTGTGTTTTTGTCATGGGCCTCCCTTTATTCATCCAATTATATCAAATCTTCCAACCTGATTTTCATTTCATTATCCAAGTCATCATCATATATCTAGATGAACTTATACATTTGCAGCAGATTATTTTGTGGCAACCTTGCATGAATACCATATACTAAATCAAAAGGAGCACAACTAATAGCCCTTTTCACTGTCACTCTATCAGCCCACAGAGCCAGCTGTAACTTTGAATCCCATGCTCTTTTGTTCTCATCCAGGACTCTTTTTAAAAAAATTATCAAGCTCGTGTTACTTGATTCAACTTGACCATTTCCTTGGGGGTGATAAGGATATGAGTATGAGACCTCAATCTCATATTGCTGATAGAAAACACCAAACTCTTCATACCTGAAACATAGAGCATTGTCAATTACTACTATCTTAGGACATCTAAACCTAATCAAAACGTTTTGCATCATGAAATCAATTACCACCTTGCTAGTGTCCTTCCGAGTGGGAATTGCTTCCAACCACTTAGTGAAATAATATGTGGCCACTAGGATCCATGAATGACCCCCACTTGACTTGTTTGGGATTTCACCAATGAAATCCATACCCCACTTCTGAAAAGGGGCCATAACCATCATAGGGTTTAAAGGCAAGTTACCACTAAATTTTAACTTCCCTGCAAATCTCTAGAAAGCATCACATTTTTTAACAAATAAATGTGCATCTCTGAAAATTGTGGGCCACCAGAAACTAGACCTTAATATCTTATGTACAGTTGTCTTAACCATGTAATGGTCACCACACACTCCTTCATGCATTGCTTGCAACAAGTCTTCAGCCTTATGATGATCCACACATTTACTTAAGATACCCTCATTGCTTCTCCACCATAATTCACCTTTGAAGATTACATACCTTACAAGATGTAGCTTGACAGTCCTCTTTTTGTTATCATCCATCTCAGGAGGAAGAACCTTCTTTTGCAAGTATCCAATTATATCCCTGTACCAATCACAATAATCTAAATCACATATATATGGCCTCTATTCTTCTTCAAGAACATTGATATGATTAGCATCTAGATTTCTTTGGGCCATGAGTTTAGCTAATCCTAGTCCTCTGACTAATTTTGTAATTTGGATATCAATATTGAATTCTTGGATCCTGTTGATCCATCTACACCTTCTTCCTAAAACTTCTTGTTGCACTAAGATGTCCTTCACAGCAGCACTAGGCACATATGCAACTATAGTTGTTGTAACTAAGCAGCATCGAAAAGTTTTAATAGCTTTGACCAATGCATAAGCCCATTTTTCATTTATATCATATTTTCACTCTACTTCTTGCAAGGATTTTTTGAAAAAGGTTATGGGTTGTTCAAAGCCTTCTAAGTTCTTTTGAAATAATATTGCAGCAATAGTATGAAAGGAAGCAAAAGAGAAGATTTGGAGGGGCTTACTATAATCTGATGTCCTTAACATAGGTGCATCCTTAATTGCTTGCTTAATTCCATAGAAAGCCCTCCTAGCTTCTTCATTCCATTCTACCTTTGCACTCTTCTTCAGCATTTTGGAAATAGGGACACTAATCTTAGCAAAATTTGTGATGAATCTTATAACAAAGTTTATCTATCCAAAGAAAGAATGAATTCCCTTGACACTTCTTGGAAATGGTACTTTATCAATTGCAATTACCCTTTCAATGTCAATTCTAACTCCATCCTTATACACAATATGACCCAAAAGCTTACCTTCGGTTACCCCGAAAGAACATTTCTTGGGGTTAAGAGATACTCCATATTCTAGAGCTCTTACAAATATTTTTTCAAGATGGCCACAATGTTGATCCTCTTTTATTGAGTATGTTGTGAGGTCATCCTGGTATAGCACAAGGAAATTGTTTATGAAATCTACAAATGCTACTTCCATGGCTCTTTGAAAAGTATCCCCAACATTTTTCAAACCAAAAGGCATTCTAATATACACATATGTACCCCATGGAGTGGTAAATGCAGTCTTGAAATGCTCAACATTCTTAACAACAACTTGGTTATACCCTGAAAACCTATCCATCATAGACATCAGCTCTAATCTTGTAACTGTTTGTTGCATGGCTTCCATGTTTGGTAGCCCATAGTTATCTTTTAATGAGTTCATATTTAGATTCCCGAAGTCAACACAAAGCCTAATGTCTCCATTTTTCTTCCTTACTAGGACCAAGTTGGAGACCCAAGTTGAATGTCTGATAGGTTGAATGATTCCTGCATCACTCAATCTCTATAGTTCTTCTTGCATTTTTGGTGCCAAATTTGAGTTCACAGGTCTCAACTTTTGTCTGAAGGGCTTTGTTCCTTCCTTCAAAGGAATCTCATGTTGAAACAAATCCTCCCTATAGGCCTTTAAGTCGTCATAAGACCCTACAAAGACATGCCTATATTTCCTAAGAAGATCAATCAAGGACCTTATTTTAGGAGATAACTTTCCCCCAATGTATATATTTTTTGGAGCTCCAACTGTCCCTAAATTTATTTCTTCTAAATTATATGGCTTATTCACAGTCTTTGCTAGAAAAGACCTATCATTATTATCAAATGCTCTCTCAAGCACAACCAAACCTTTTGGGACTCTGTTTGACTTTAATTGCAGCACTTCCTTGCCCAAAATGATATCCTTGTCACCTGAGGTTTCCACATACACACTGAAATTCATTTCTCTATCTGCAAAATTGTCTTCACAATGTAAAAACCTTAAGATGTCCAAATCATCTTCAAAAACTTGCCAATTTTCAATGTTGTCTAGTATGGAAGGTCTGGATTGAATCTCAATTTTGGATATTCTTGAAAATGTAATATCCTTTGGTCTTAAAGAAATATTTTCCAGCAGGTCAACCATTTTTTTTTACTTCTGTCCATCCATTCAATACCAAAAGCATCAAAACCTTTTATCTCATCCCAAACAAATTTTCTGTATTATTTCAATATGTCATTATTTGATGCATATTTGGATCTTACTTGGGATATCACAAGTTCTGAATCTCCAATTACTCTAAGGTTCTTAATTTTATGTTTTGAGACCAACCTTAGTCCTATCAACAAAGCCTCATACTCTGCAGTGTTATTAGTACAAGGAAACATTAAAGTAAATGAGTACTTAAATTTCCTTCCAATAGGAGCAATTAATAACACTCCTGCACCAACTCCCTCCTTAGAGCTAGCACCATCAAAATACATGGTCCATAAACCATCTTGATCTATCAAATTTTCCTTATCCTGAGAAAAAAGTAAAGGTTCATCCTTTCCTTCAACCTTTATGCTTTGTACTTGAAAAGATTTTATATTCGTGTCCAAGAAACAGTTCATGTTTTCATTTTCTGTCTCTTCCTCAATCATATGGGAAGTTCTATTTTCCTTGGATATTTTGACATTTTCACCATCAATTTTGAAGGTTACAAAAGATACATCACATTGTATACTACCTCCCATTGATGTGCTCCATTTTCTTGATAATAACATTCTATATTGAGGAGGTATGTTCACAACTAGAACACTCATAGTCAATTGTCTGCCAGGATAAACTGTAAGTTCATTAGGTAAGGCCCTAATTGTACCAATGATAGGTACATCTCTAGCATCCATGGCCTAACACCTCCCATGAGGAGTATCCACCTGAAGTCCCATTGATCTCATGGCCTCAGCAGGAATAACTGTATTGGATGCTCCAGAATCAATCATGTAGTTTTTCAACATTTTGCCATTTATGACTAGACTTAAGAAAAAGGGATCAACAGCTCCCAAAGAAGTACTTACAAAATTTGTGTCTAGATAAATATGGGGTATTTCTGAAACAATTTCTTTCATGTCTTTCCCCTTATTTTCAGATTTATCTCTTGTCCCTTTTGTTGTCTCAGTATTTTTTGTCTTTTGAACATTTGTTGAAAGAACACCATTTATTCATGTAAGGGCTTTCTCTTTGTTCTCACCTATTCTCATCGTTTCCATTAATGGAACCTTAACTATTATGTGAGATAACAATTAACCCATATCAATAGGTGTATACTTCACATTAGATAAATGTTTCTTAGCTTGAAACACATTTTCATCTTCAACCTGTGATGCAAGATGTGGCTTGTCTTCCTTTTGTTGCTTAGGTTCAATTTGGGGAATAGGTATATTTGTCACTGGTGTCTTTACCATTACCCTATATATATTCCTCAAGTCACTTGGCTTTTCTACCCCTTTTATTTTCATCTTCTTGACACCATCAGGAGATTTATTCCTATCATGTGCTTGCTTTGTGTCTTCATAATTCTTCTTAATAAATATACTTGTTGGTCTACCATTTGCATTACCAATTGTCCTATTTCTCAAAACATAGTTACTCCTGGATTGAGTAACCATATCAGCAATGATTTGAGCTATTTCATCATCAAAAAATCTTCTTAATACAATAGGCTCTTCACTCTCTTCTATATTGCAAATTGTATTTTCAATATCCTCTTATTCATTAGAAAAGACCTGCTAATGATATGTCTCCTTTCTGCTTTGGGAATTGTTGACATCCTGATCATCTTCTTCCTCTACAAAATCAACCTCTTCCCACACATTTGAAGTTATCATGGCACAACCTCAGTCATCATAAGATTCATCTTCCTCACCTTCATGTTCCTCATTTTCATATACATTTTGGAAAACTGCACAATGGTTAGGATCATGTGGGCACTGGCAAGCTATGCACCATGGGACATCATCAGTCATATTAAAAAAGTACCTTTGTAAAGGGTTAGGGGTCTTATCATTAGGCATTTCCTTCCTTTCTTGGATTGTAGGCTTCCCATCCTTCCATTGGGTATGGTAAGGAAAATTCTGCAACCTAAGTTGCCTATTAAAATGGTTGAAAGGAAGCTTGTCATTGCTTTGAACCCTATTTCTATTTTCATCGGGCTTTAAACCTTTCAATGCATTCAGGATTTTTTTTAAGTCATCACCCTCCCTAGGATTTATATTAGAAGTTTTATCCAATTCTTTCTTTACATATCTAGGAGGTTTAGGATCTTCTCTTCTACCTAGCTTACCTGATACTCTCCTGTTACTTTCAATATTTTCAACACATCTTTGGGCTTCCCTAATAGTTCTAGGATTTTTATCTCTGAGAAGGTAACCCATTTTTGCATCAAAGGCATTTAAGTATGTTGCTAAACATACTTTCTCATCTAATCTCATAACCTGGAAAAACTTATGCATTACCTTTTGAAATCTGACATTAAACTCAAGGACCTCCTCATTCTGGTTTTTCTTGATATTATTAAATTCATTCAACATAAAACCTTCATTTGTCTTATCACCATATTGGTCCTTGAAACAATTCTTAAAATCATCCCAAGAGCCAATGCAGTCATAAGGGAGTCCTCTAAACTAGTCTCTGGCATCTTCAGTTAATGATTGAACAAATAATTTCATAATGACATCTTCATGTTCAACTTCATAGTCATCTATTATATCAATAAAAAAATTTAAATGTTCATCGCATGTGATAACATTATTACCTGTAAACCTTGGAATTTTTTCTCTAATTTATTTAGGAGTCAAATCAGGATAACCAGGAAAACCATTAAAGATAAGTTGTCGGTACCTTTCCACATGAACTGGTCTCCTCTACAATGATCCATCATTTTGAGAAGTAGATGCTTTATTATTTGATGTGTCGATGACATTTGTAACAATTTCTGGTGTGACAATGACATCCTTCTTGGTAGAGTTCTCAGTGTCAACACCAAGTATTGGACTAGAAATAGAAATATTTGGAGGCCCTGAGGATTGCCTGAGAAAATCAATCTTATTTTTCATCTCTAAAGTAGTAGCCTCAAGTTCTACCTTGTTAAGTTCCTTAGCCAATATTTCTTTTTATTTTTTGGCTTTCTCAAGGTCAGCATCTAACCTTGATACCTGGTCTAACAGATCTTTATCATTGACAGGTTCATTGATTGTAATTCTAGTAGCCCTTTGTTAACCTTTATCCCTAGGTTTTCTTACCTCACATACCTCTTGGATAATAGGTTGTTCCTTTGTTTTTTCAAGTATTGGGACAAAGTTGATCACTTCCACATCTAACAATTTCCTCTTTAATTGTTCAGCTCTTATCATAGCTTGTCTTATTTTATATTCCTTTTCTTTTTCTCTTTGTTGTCTAATGGCAGCTTGTTCCTGGATTCTCCTCTCTAACCCATAAACTTCTTCAAAGATTTCTTCAAATTCTGGGAGAGTTGTTTCAAACTCTGAATCTTCATCATGGATTTCATCTTATTTTTCTTATGAGACATGAAGGCCCTGGGGTACCGAAGCACCAAGGGAAAAAGGTGGGTAGAAGTCTTGTCTACTTCTACTCTTGCTTCTTGACCTCCTATCATTTTCAATAGATTTACTAGGGACTATTCTTTTATTGTATTGTAACCTTTCCCCTCTTCTCTCTGAAGGAGAAATATAGTCATCATACTGACCTAATCCCAAATCCACAGCCTCTTCATATTCTGATGCATTATCTTCTTGACTGGGATGGACTAAGTCATCTTCATTTGTAATTTTTTCTATTTCCATGCTTGAGGCATGTTTTTATCATTCTTATCAGTCCTTGGCTGACGGGCCATAGAGGTACTTGGGAGTTCACCTTCCAATTTATCCTCAGGATGATCTTTCCTCCAAGCCCTGGTAGTTCTTTGATTCATATCTAAATAATGTTATAAACAATTTCTATATTTTTTCTCAGCATTGCTACAAATATTCTCAGAGTTGCCACCCAACACAAGTTGGGAAAATATAAAACTTTGAAATCCAACTCTATACTATTAATGGTAACCACTGGATAAGATAAATAAGAAGGCCAGGAGTCCAACTCACCTTGTACCTACATTATTTGACACAAATTTATAATACCAGAGATCTCTTAATTTATATTCACCATGACTGTATCATCTCTATTCCCCAACAGAGTCGCCATCTTGTTGGGTCTTGGTTTAGCAAGATTTAAACTACCTTGGAAATGCACAGATGCACCTATGGGTTAGATTACTTCCCACAATCAGTACATTCATACAAGAACAAGGACCAACTAAGAAAGCACAAGGGCTTTCTACACTTTGAACTTTTCAAAATTCAGGCGGCTATACCTAGGATTAGGATCACTTAATTTCACTTTTCCACTAATCCTCACAAAGCGGATATGTGCCCATAATACTTCTTACTACATGTGACATAAAGCGATAGGGTGTGAAGCTTAGACACACTACCAAGTTACTCACAAATAAAGTGGGGTCTTTAGCTATTAAGTCCACAATTACTGACTTAAAGATTTAGAATTTGATTTTTGTTTTTTTGGGGGCTAGAACTGATAGACAAGAAAGAACATCTGTTAGAAAAAATGTATGTGACCAGTCCCTTATTCATTGGGCATATTCAAAATAATTCCTCACTGTTTTGTTGATTCTTATTATTCACCTTGCAAATGAAAATCAGATTATACCAAGAACCTCACTACTTACAACAATCCTCCTTAATACCTTGTAATTCTACCAAGTTACATCAAGCATTTACTTAACTCCTTGAGTTAACAGCAAAACATATCAAGACATAGAAAAATATGTCTGCAACTATTGGACTTGAGCTTATTAATTCAAAAAACAATAAGAAATCATGAACCATTAAAACAAGAGACAAGATTCAAAGCAATTCCTGTAATCTTTGTACTAGTTGTCACAGAACTGATACAAAAGTGATTTACTGAGCATAGAATACTCCACAAAATAAATAAGAAAACTATAGATTCATTAAGATCTTTTTGAAATGGAGAGGTTACAAACCTCTTCTATCAATTCTTGACTAAAAAATATAGACCTATGTTTATCTGTTTGGTTTTGCACACTAGTCCTTTATTAACCCCGAAAGAGCTCCTTCTAAATGACCTTGGGAATCATTTTATATGAACAAGGATTGCAAAAAGCTTCGGTTCATTTAGGGCACAATTAGGGAAACACTGTCAACTAAATAATTTATTACATAAGTGACAGGGAGAAAACCCTAAGATAATCAAAAAATATCAGAGACCAAACTGATATTTTTTATATATGAAAATCCTAGTAGCCAAACTGCAAATTAGGATATCATTCCTTTATCCCTACGGAAAACACATCACCATAAGTATCTCATCTACCAATGCATACCAGGGAATTGAATTCTTTGACAGCTTTGTCCAAAACATAAATGTTGCATCCAGAAGAAACCTCTTGCAAAATATCAAGCTCAGGGTGGCAATAAAATCTGATCATATTCAGCTCAATCACCATAGAGTTAATTAAATTCTCAATTGCAAAATTGTCCCTTATGGCCTGAGAAGAATTAGATCTAATTGTTCATAACTCTGGTGCACCAATGTTTCTGTCCTTTGAAAATGCTAGCTAAAAGATTCAAAATTTGACCAACAACGGATAATCCATTAAGTTTAAAACATGGTCGTTGATAGTTGTTCTTTCCCAACACATCGAACGGCTGTCGTGATCGCACGATCAATATCTTTTGAGCATCTTTCTTTAGCAGCATCGCACCCATCATGAGATTAGCCTTGACCTATACTACCTTTATCTTGACCATGGTAAGTCTCTTAATCATACTTGATCTGGAAAAGACACGACTGAAGGCTTTCTCAGGATCTCGGAACAGTTATCTTAACTGGGGTTTACTCTAGAGATTGGGCGACACGGGAAATCTCGCAATCTTTGAATCTTTCTTTAACTCATGGTTTCATTTGTAGATCACGTGACCACTCTTCGATCTTGACTTGCATCAATGGTCACCACTAAATCTCCAAGCTTTTAACTTAACTCAACTTCGATTTGGAGATCTGGCAATAAAGGGAAATTTCTAACCAGCCTTTAACTATGAACAAATTCGGAGATCACGTGACTGAAGGTATTCTCACAATCACCAAATACTTGGCTTAACCTGTTAGAAAGTAAAGTTCACCATGCTAACTGAGAGGGGGGATGAAGCAATTATCAGATAATACAACTTTTATCACCTTTAACAGATTTTAACCATGTAAGAAATGTAAACAACAACCATAGAAATATAAACATACACAATAACACAATAACACAAGATATGTTGACTAGGGAACCTCTTGATCAAAGAGTAAACCCCGGTGGGAATGATGCCCACAAAAGATGCACTAATATGAAAATTCCTTGTGAGAGGATGGACTATGTTAGGATTCTTATGAAATACATTGTATATATGAATCTCTCTTAGGATACTTTGAATCCCTATTAAAAGATTCTAACCCGGTTAAGAGTTATGGAAGACAGAAGGACCCACTGTCCACACAGCTTCAAGGGAAAGATCACTTAACACACTGTCCAACTGATCTCTATATTACTCAACAGAATAATACCAAAAGATTATTGATCTCAATAACTTATCACTTCTCCTCTAACTCTGCCAAACCACACCAACGGCTTCATCATATCTCAATACCAGATCTCTGCAATTCGCATATCCTCTTACAACAATTATTGCACAATTCTGCAATTCACTTTCATACTATCTCTCATGTATATTAAAACAATAAAGAAAATCAATTCTTCATTTATACCACACTCAAATAATTACAAATGAGTCGGCATACAATTTACAACATATAATCTTCCACACGTTACACAATATTCCACAATTACATAAAATTGTCGGCTTCCAATCAAGATAATTCTTCACTCATACAACCTCTGACATTGTTGTCACATCCACATCACTATCATCATGTCTTCATCATCTATACAACCTCGCATGCTCAAATTCTATCCTGATTAGGAGATATCACCCAATTTTCGCAAGCCGCTTCTCAAGAACACTGCCTGAATACTGCTTCCATTGAATTACACATATCTATCATGAATAGTTGAATTTTTGTATGCGCTCTTGATCACAATCTCAGAACATAACATATATTACGTTCTCAACTCCACATAGCTTGATCTTCAATATCCCACATGTGCTAATATAAACATTTCCTGCTTCTCTACTAGTCTTCAATAGATCAATGTGTTGACATCAATGACAATCACAGTCATGAATGCAACAACAACTGCTACAGAATGGCTATGAATACTCCCCCATAGGATAAATTCAGCATTCATTCCTAGCAATCTCCCCCATTGGCATTGATGGAAACATAGATGAAAAAACATCCAAGTTCCATGAATACCAACACTACAACACTACTGCTCTAAAATGTTTTCACATCCTCTTCATCAATCAAATCTTGCTTCGTTTTCCTGCTCAATTACTTTAGATTTTCCATTTTGTATTGCTTGTATCCTTCTCCCTCAAATTATCTTTAATAGATGATTTTTCATGTATCCTTCTCCACCGTTGACATCAATGACAGATAATGCATCACTATGTCAACAACAACTTCAATGTAGCTTCAATTGTAGGTTCTTCTTTGATTTCCTCAATGTAGCTTTCATTCTACAAATCACTGCCATTTTCATAGAATAATTCAACATTTTCTTGATCAATTCTAGGATGAGTTTCTTCATCTGATTCATAACCAAGCATTCTTTCCTGAATTTTGAATTTTTCATCAACTTTAAAATTTGCGCTCTCAACAATAGTTTTAGTTCTTTTATTGAAACATCTATAAGCTTTTCTTTTCAATGAATAACCAATAAATATACCTTCATCACTTCTAGGGTCAAACTTTCAAATGTCATCATCTCTCTTAATATAACATTTACTTCCCAAAATTATGAAATACTTAACTGATGGTGCATGTCCAAACCATAATTCATAAGGTGTGTTGTCTGTGTCTTCTCTGATCTGTACTATGTTCATTGTATATACTATTTTATTCACGGCTTCTCTCTAGAATATCTTCGCCAAGTCATTTTCAAATAGCATGGCTCTAGATGCTTCAGTCACTGACCTATTTCTTCTTTCTACAATATCATTTTGTTCAGGTGTTCTAGGGGCTAAAAATTGTCTCTTAATGCCATTCACTTCACAAAAAGTGTTAAATTCTTTTGAAGTAAATTCTCCACCTCTATCTGATCTCAAACATTTAATCTTCATTCCAGATTCATTCTCAAGTTTGTTCTTAATTACTCTAAACTTATCAAATGCCTCAGAATTTTCTTTAAGAAATGCAATCCACATCATTCTTGTAAAATCATCAACACAAATCATAAAATACCTTTCACCATAGAATCCTCTAGTCCTTATGGGACGGCTCAAATCTGTATGAACAATTTCCAACTTCTCTGTTGTTGTAAACTTCTTGCTAGGAAATGAGCTTCTCTTCTGTTTAGCCATAACACATTCCTTGCAAATCATGTTAGTAGGTTTCATAATCTTAGGTAAATCTCTTACTGCAAGTGTAGTACTCACTTTCACAATGTTATCAAAGTTTATATGACAAAATCTTCTATGCCATAACCAACTATCATCAATATTAGTAATCAAGCATTTCATCTCAGTAGGATTCAACTGAAATACATTACCTCTAGTTCTTGATCCAGTTCCAATCAAATTCTCATCCTTGTCTTTGATTAAACAAATTTTCTCAGTAAACCAAACTTGATATCCCGTATCAACTAGTTGTCCAACACTCAAAATATTATGTTTCAATCCATCCACAAAGTAAACATCATCAGTGTTAGTCTTTCCATCAAGAGTAATAGATCATATACCTTTTATCAAACAAGGTGCATTATTTCCAACTCTAAAAATTCCTCCATCATAATTGTTAAACTTTATGAATTTATTCATGTCTCCAGTCATATGATGTGAACAACCACTGTCTATAATCCAATCAAATCTCTTTACTACTTGAGAAACTAAAGCTTTTTCTTCTTTAACTTATGTTTCAGAGTTTTCTTCTTTTATTGCTACAAATCCTATATCATCATTCTCATCATCACTTTCACTTAGGATTTTCTCCATAATAGCCTCAAGTTCTTCATCATTAGCATAGTAACATTCTTTAGATCTTCTAAGTTTAAAGTTCTTTCTATACTTCTTTACTCTCTTAGGACATTTAGATGCAAAATGACCATATTCTTGACAAGTCCAACATTTAACATTTTTCTTACCTTCGCGTTCTCTTTTCACAAGCAAGGCAATTTCTTCCTCAATCTTCTTGTCTTCTTCATTCTTAAATCTACTGCCACTAGCATAATCTCCGCTTACACTAATGCTTCTTGAAAAAGTAGGATGAACACTAAGTGCGCTAAATGTTTTCTCCATTCTAGATAAATCTCCTGACTATCTCAAGCTTATCTCTGTTGCTTCTAATCTTCCAAGAAGGGTTTCTCTGGTGAATTTCTCAGTACAAGGTATAACTTTCTCAATCATCTACGTTGTCTGCTTAAATACAGGAGTTAATTTCTTTAGAATTTTCCATATCACTTCATTTTTTATCTTGATTCCTTCACAAGATTTGATACCTGCAACAATTTCTGACATTCTACCAATATAGCTTCTAACATATTCATCTTCCATCATTCTTATATCTTCAAATGCACATATCCAATTATGTAATATGACTCTCTTTGCATGTTCATCACCTTCAAAAGTAGACTATAAAGCTAACCAAATTTCATGAGATGTTTTTAGATATTTTACCTGATTGTACTCATTTTTCAGAAGGGCTGACAAGAGTGCTTCTCTAGCAAGTATGTTACACATGAATATATCTCTCTCCTCATTAGTACATTCTTCAATTTTGTCTTCTTCAATGATAGTCTTCTTGTTCTTTGAGAGTAACCAATATCCTGGTCCTAAACAAAGAAAATGTGTCTTCATCTTTTCTTTCAAGCTGTCAAAGTTCACTCCATCAAACTTAGGACTTTCTTTCCTGAAATGACTCATCATGGATCTCCTTAAGTTGTTAAAATTTTCCTTCAAGGACCTGCTGCTCTGATACCAATTGTTAGAAAGTAAAGTCCACCAAGATAACTTAGAGGGGGAGTGAATCAATTATCAAATAAATACAACTTTTATCACCTTTAACATATTTTAACCATGTAAGCAATGTAAGAAACAACCATAGAAAGATATACATACACAATAACACAAGATATGTTGACTAGGGAACCTCTTGATCAAAGAGTAAACCCCGATGGGAATGATGCCCACAAAAGATGCACTAATATGAAAATTCCTTGTGAGAGGATGGACTTTGCTAGGAGCCTTATGAAATACATTTAGTACATATGAATTTTTGTTAGGAGACTTTGAATCCCTATTAAAAGATTCTAACCCACTGTCCAAATAGCTTCAAGGGCAAGATCACTTAACACACTGTCCAACTGATCTCTATA
Organism: Chamaecyparis obtusa; assembly: GCA_027943335.1. NCBI lineage: Eukaryota > Viridiplantae > Streptophyta > Pinopsida > Cupressales > Cupressaceae > Chamaecyparis > Chamaecyparis obtusa. Next base: position 678,382 of record BSBK01007465.1, read on the forward strand.
TTACTCAATAGAATAATACCAAAAGATTACTTATCTCAACAAATTATCACTTCTCCTCTTACTATGCCAAACTGCACCAACTGCTTCATCAGATCTCAATACCAAATCTCTACAATTCGCATATCCTCTTACAACAAATATTGCACAATTCTGCAATTCACTTTCATACTATCTCTCATGTACATTAAAAAAAATGAAGAAAATCAATTCTTCATTTATACCACACTTAAATAATTACAAATGAGTCAGCATACAATTTACAACATATAATCTTCCACACGTTACACAATATTCCACAATTACATAAAACTGTCAGCTTCCAATCAAGATAATTCTTCACACGTGCAACCTTTGACGTTTCTGTCATGTCCACGTCACTATCATCATCTCTTCATCATTTGTACAACCTCGCATGCTTAGATTATATCCCAATTAGGAGATATATGTTAGGAATAGTCCCAAGAGATAATTGAGAGGGGGGGGGGGTGAATCAATTATCTACAAGTTTCAATTCTTTATCTAATTAAGTATACTTAAACATTAAGCATAAACATAATGAAAGAACACTTGAACACAACACTAATATTTTGGTTACGGGGAAACCCAAATAGGTAAAAAACTTGGTGGGAATTGACACCCACTAAGAAACTATACTAGTGTATTTAAATAATCTTTGTTAGAAGATCTTACAACCCTATTAGGAGTTGATCTTTACAATGCAATAAGTACAGTGATGTGGTCAAAGGTCGGACCCTGTTAGGAGTCTTTTATGATTGACCCTATTAGGGGTGAGGACACACTGTCCGAGAGCTCACTGCTCAAAGTGGTGAAGGCTACAACCTTCTGAATAATAGATACACACTATATCTGGATCTTGGAGAACTACGAGGTAGACCTGCTATCTTGATCAGTTCCAATGAATAGCACAATCAATCTTCTTTGTCACATAGACCTCTTCTTGATGACACAACACTTCACATTCTCTACTCTGCTCTTATCTCTATGCCACACTTCTAGCGATCATAAATGACCGGCTATAAGTATCTTTCCTCTAAATGATTTAATCAAGTTGGCCTATTAGAACCACCTTGAAATCATATTAGATAAACAATAACACTCTCCAATAACATTTTTGTCGGCTCTACTAAGCATGCAACACAAACTGGGACCTATCCAAATCAATAAGTGTGGATGCACGCTACACACTATCGGCTCTACCAAATTAATTGATACTTTCTCCTCAAGCTAAATTGCATCGTGCACTCTTAACCAAACATTCATAACTCTTCTTCAATCACTAATCCAAGCATGCATACCGAAATGATAGGTGCAACTCTTGTACTAATATAATCTATGTCGGCTTTTCTAGATAAACATAGGAAACTGCAACTGGTGAATAGCGACTTCATAACTTCACTTCTATTGCACATCAGACTCTACGTCCATGAATATAACATCACTATCATTTCTCCATCACATATCCAAGTGCGCAAGGCTCCATGATAATTGTACGAATAATCATTTGCTGAATACTACCTGTAACTCTGTTAGGAACACTGTTGACACGAGTTGCTACATAACTATATGTACTAACAATTAACCTTTGTGTCCATGATATCATGTTGATAACATGTCCATGCTACATATACTCAAAGCTTACTGCATAAGTTTTCCATGCATGCTACTTACCATATGTTGTCATCAATAACAAACATACAGTTAGCACTGACTTGCTGGAAAATCTCCAACAATATCATCCAATTTTCATAAGCTGCTTCTTAGGAACACTGCATGAATACTGCTTCCACTGAATTACACATAACTATCATGAATAGTTGAATTTTTGTATGTGCTCTTGACCATGATCTCAGGACACAACATAGATTACGTCTTCAACTCTGCATAGCTTGATCTTCAATATCTAACGTGCGCTAATACAAACATTGTTTGCTTCTCTGCTAATCTTCAGTAGATCACTGTATTAACATCAATGACAATCACAGTCATGAATACAACAAAAAATTCTAGAAAATGGTTACGAATACTCCCCCATAGGATATATTCAGCATTCATTGCTAACATAACTCTGAGTTTCATTGCGAGAACTAGCGCCAAACATTGATCCATTATATCATCGACGATCCTCGCTGAATTGCCAAATGCTTCCTGACTTAGCTATGAAATTGCGAGATTCAGCGACAACACGTTTCTTAACCGCTCACTAGATCTCTAGATGTCTAGCCACTAACCACTAGGACTTAGAGATTAGGAGATAATTGTATTCGCCAAGTCGCTAAATAAAATGACTAACTGCCAGGGGCTTAGAGACTTGGAGAATAAAGGAAAAGACAAGCACATGCATAAAAGAGACTTAAGTGGCTAGAAAAGGTAACAAAGAAATAGACTTGGGTAGGGTTCTTGTGGATTTAGACAAATTTTGAAACCTTTTGCATGGATACACCCTATTTCTCATACCTTGACATTGGAAATTGGAATTTTTGCAAGATTTTGCAAGAATGAAGAGTATTTTCATATATTTTTGCATTAACTGGAAAATGAGCTAACACGTTGGAAGCATCATTCTCTTATTCCACTCATTGTCCTAGAATTGAAATTGGCACTTCTATCACCAACTCTTCCCATTCCCATAGAGATCTAGAGACTATCCTTGCCTCCACCCTCTCTTCCGTCAAGATCAACAACCAGGGCTGTGGTGAATACAACTTAACCGCTGCATTTGTAGTAGGGGCCCTACCTCTGGATCCACATACACAAGGGCACCCAAGACACCAAAGAAGGCCTTCTGAATCCAACCTTAAAATCAAGCAATTGGGACCATTGACATTTGTTTACCATGGAAATATAGACAACATTGAAATGGACCTTGACATCAATCGGTGGTTGTACACAGATCCCCCACCACCTGACACTAAACTCCTTGGCTACTTCAAAGAGAAATATCCAACATCACACAAGTATGCCATAGAACAATGGAAATACCAAGGAGGTGATCTAGGACCACAAGAAGGTGGAAGCAAAGATCCAATCATAGCCTCAAAGAATCTAAAGCATCAAGGTCTTGGCTTTAATACCCCTCGCCTCCGCACACAAGAACCCAATATCATGACTGGAGGAACTAACTTGACCAACGTTCCCTTCTTGAATTTCCAAGATGACCTCATAGAGATCGAAGACATCACAAAAGAGGAAGAAAAGAAATCTTATGATGACATCTTCGATGATGATACCCTCCTGGGAACTTATGTCCTCCATCAACTCGCCATTAACGTCATAGAACTACCCCTCATCCACCCCTAACTCATAGACTCGAATCAACCAAGTGTCACACATATCGATGAGTTCCAAAGTACAAAAGTGCTCATAAGGTTCATGGGAACATCAGGCCAACAAACAGATCAACATCAGGAATCAGTCCATCTGCAAGCTTGACCCTAAAGGATATTTCAGGGAAGAGGCAAGCTCTAGCCGCAAAATTGAAAAATAAAAAGAAAAGAATGAGTCCTTATTTGAAAACCCTTTTGGGGTGCATTCTGACTCTAAAAAGGAGAAAATAAAGGGTGTATCTTTTGGTGAAAACCTCTCTAAGGTGCTAGAAGATGGAGACTTGGCTCTTCCTCCCATCCAAGATTACAGACCTGAGAAGTCACCCATCATCATTGAGGAAACCAAGCCAGTCAACTTGGGCATAGAAGAATGCCCAAGAATCACCTACATTGTAGCATCTCTAACAAAGGGTGAAGAAATGGCTCTCACTGCACTTCTCCAAGAAGCCACCACCAACTTTGCATGGTCATATGCACACATGCCAGGACTTGATCCAAATCATTTTGTACATAATCTTGTAGTGGACCCTAATGCCAATCCCGTAAAGCAGAAGCTACACAAAATGAATCCTAAGGTAGCCCTATTGGTAAAAACAAAACTGGAAAAGATCTTAGAAGCCAAGATCATAAGAGCTATTGATTATTCATAGTGGATCTCCAACATGGTGTCTGTCACCAAACCTTCAAGAGAGATAAGAATCTGCACAAACTTCAAGGACTTAAACAAATCATGTCCCAAGGATGATTTCCTGCTACCCAACATAGACATGATAGTAGATATCATAGTGGACCATGAGATGTTGTCACTCATGGATGGCTTCTCAGGGTACAATCAAATTCAAATAGCAAAATAAGATCAACACAAAATAGTATTCACCACACCATGGTGTACCTTTTGCTACAACATGATGCCATTTGGGCTAAAGAATGCAAGATCCACTTATCAACGAGCAATGGTAGCAATCTTCCATGATATGATACACAAAATCCTAGAAGATTATGTGGATGATATTCTTGCAAAATTTAAGACACGAGGTGAATACCTAGACATCCTTGAAAGCGTGTTCGATCAATGGCATCATTATGGTTTGAAGTTGAATCCAAAGAAGTGTGTCTTTGGTGTAACATCTAGAAAGCTTCTAGGCTTCATAGTATCATGGCATGGCATAGAGATTGATCCCAAAAAGGTCAAATCCATTACAGAATTGCCTCCTATTAGAGCACTCAAGAATCTCAGGAGCCTACAAGGAAAGCTCCAATCAGTGGATTGATTTATATTACATCTCGCAGACAAGTGCCAACCTTTCACGCATCTACTCCGCAAGGACATAAGCTTCAAATGGGATCCTATCTGTTAGAGAAGCTTTGAGAAGATAAAGGAATATCTGGCCAACTCTCCCATCCTTGTACCACCAGTTTGAGGATGCTCTCTCATACTCTACATCTCAGCAACCATTACAACATGGGGACACTCTTAGCACAGCATGACAACAACAACAAAGAGATAACCATTTATTATATCATTTGAACTCTTGTTGGCTATGAGCTCAATTATTCACCAATGGAGAAAGCATACCTTGTAGTGATCTTCACCACCCAAAAGTTCAGACATTACATGCTTAGCCACACAATCAATCTCATCTCAAAGGTGGATCCACTCAAGTATCTAATATCTAGTATCTAGGACAACTCTCATAGACCGTATGGAAAAATGGGTCATACTACTCAGCGAGTTTCACATCCAGTACATAGATCAGAAAGCAATCATGGGGCATGTAATTTTTGATCAGCTAGAAGAAGTAGCTTTGGTGGATGCATATCCACTAATCATGGAATTCCTTGATGAGCATATATGTATGATAGAAGAATAGCCAATATAGAATCTATACTTTGATGGCTCCTATACATCGCATGGATGAGGGGCAAGAATCCTATTCGTCACACCTCAAGGTGACTACATCCCCAAATCATTCAAATTGGGATTCTCGTGTACTAACAACATTGTAGAATATGAGGCACTCATCTCAGGCCTCAAAACAGCCATCTAGTGGAATATCACAGAACTATAAGTGTTTGGAGATTCACAGTTAATTATCAAGAAAGTCCTAGATGAATTTTAGAAAAAGGATGACAAGTTGCTACCTTACAAAGAACTGGTGGACAAACTAAAAGAGCACTTTTTGAGCCTACAGTTTACGTAGATACCAAGGCTTCATAACAAAGTGGCCGACGCAATGGAAACCATCAGCTACTTATTGGAAATCCCCCATGACTCATCACAGTATGAATTCTTAGTCAAGAAGCTACACAGGCCTGCTTATGAGAATGTTGATTCAGAAATGGTGTGTGTCTTGGTTGGTCCTCAATCCCCATGGCACCATAAAATCCATGCATATCTTTAAAATGGTATCATATCTCCCCATCTCATCAACACCCAACACCAAAACCTGATTCGCAAAGCTTCCCGCTACACTCTTGTAGCTAACACCCTTTATCGTCAAGGATATCATAACATCCTCTCTAGGTGTTTAGATTCAAACAAGGCCGTCGTGGCCTTACAAGATGTCCACGTTGGAATTTGTGGTGCTCACATGAGTGCCATGGTCCTAGAAAAGTAGTTGCTTCGATTTGGTTATTATTGGCCTATAATAGAACATGATGCCTATGAATTTTTCAAAAAATGTCTACCATGTTAGCAACATGCTAATCTGATTCATGCTCTAGCATAAGACTTACAGCCCATTGGGCCACCTTGGCCATTTTCATGTTGGGGCTTCGACCTCATTCGGTTAATCACTCCCCTTTCCTCATATGGAAATAAATATATCATAACAGCCATAGAGTACTTCACAAAGTGGGTTGAAGAGATTCCACTCATCCTCACTACTGGCATCCAGATATCCAAGTTCATCCTATACCACATCATTTGCTGCTACAGCATACCATCTACCATCTTCACAGACCATGGCACACCTTTTGAAAACTAGCATGTGGATGATTTGTGTTCCAAACTCCACATCCACCATTGTTTCTCCAACCCATACTTCCCCCAAGGAAATGGCCAAGCTGAGGCAACCAACAAAACCATCCTCAAAATCCTCAAGAAGGTTGTTAATTATTTTGGTTGTGACTGGCACCTCCAAATAAATCCCACCCTTTGATCCTATCATATTTCTTATCGCACTCCCACAGGAAACACCCCATATTCCCTGGTATATGGTGCCAAATTCATTCTATCCATCAAGGTCGAGCTCCCATCATTGTGTGTCTCTATGAAGCACTACGCCACAGATGAAGACTATCGTGTGGCACACCTCACACAGCTAGACATGTTAGATGAAAAGAGGCAGCAAGCATATGATCACCTGGTTGCATACCAGAATTGACTCAAAAGGAGTTATAACAAAAAATTCCATCCAAGACAATTCCAAGTGGACTACACGGTCCTAAAGGAAAATCAGATAGTGCAAGCACACTGAGAGAAAAAGGGCAAGTTTGAGCCTACTTGGTTGGGTCCCTATGTTGTCACAACATGCTTTGGCTCTAGAGCCTATCGGTTATCAACACCAGAAGGTGAGCCCTTGAATGATCCTATCAACATCATACATCTAAAGAGGTTTTATGCCTGAACCAAATCCTATATAGCCAGAAAGTCCATAAAAATTGAAAAATACAAAAAAAGCAAAAAAGCAAAGAAAAACAATCATCCAATGGTGAAAACTTGGCAATTCAAGCACCTTGGACCAGTATGTTGGTGAAAACCTAGAAACAAGCACCATGCGTAATGGACTGAGCCATTATCTATCAAAGTCCCATCCCCCCCATCCCAAATCTCAGTCCTCTTTATCCAATCCCCATCCCCACCACCAGCCCATCAATCCCAAGGTGTCCTATCCTCAAGCCTATCCAATGCAGCACTCAGATCCTATCCCCAATTCTGCGCTTCCTTTATATTTCATGTATAGAAAGATCTTCCTGTTCCAAATCCCTGAGCTTATGTACATATCTTTTGTAAATCTCTCCCCATCCATTGTACATATTTTCCCATCCTATTGTACATATCCTCGTTAGTCCCACAACAACATTTGATCAGATAATCTTGTCCCATCCCGCCTCGTACTTCAATAATATCTTTGTCGACTATCCTTGATCTTGTGATTATTCTTGATTCATCATTTTCCAGCAACATCACACATTCTCCTCATCAATCAACGGGTCCTTGAGGATGTATCCTTCCTCTTGTCCGACCTAATATTCCATCAATCAAACCCAGGTCTATGTCGGATGTATCCTTCCTCATGTTTAGACCAAACCTTCCCCCCATCAATCCAATCTATCTCTCTCCTTGGCAAAGGATGTATTTTGGAGTTATCATTTAGGTTTTGGATTTTGTCCCTTGGATCTTGTTCATCTCTTATGGCTTCTTGTTGTTCCTCTCCTCAAATTCACCACAATCCTTTATATCATGGTGTTCTATGAATGAGGAAAATTTGGGGCAAGGTCTTTTGATCTTTTTCTTCTTCTTGTGAGTCAGTCGGACATGACCCTTGCACGATTCACATGTGATCTTCTAGGTTACATGGTGCACTTGGGAAATGTCATTTGTTTGTGGTTTCTCCAGCATCATTTCTACCATGTTTTCTCATGGGTTCATGCATGATGATGGGGAAACCCTTGCGTGTCTTTTCCACGCCAGTCCTATGCAACACTGGTGACAAGGCCTTGAGTTCCCAGTAACCTTGGCAGGTCTCTAATGTTGGTACATCAAACTAGGTTATGCTCTCCACATTTGCACAATGAACTCCCCAAATCCCCCTCATACTGCATCATATAGATTACTCTTGCATCTTGCATCCTTCATATAGTTTCATCCTACATCCTGCATTTCATTATCATCTGGCATTCATCCATCTTTTCTCTTGGCAATTTGGTTGTTTCTCCCTCCATCTTCCTTCCTCCCCTTCCTCTTGTCTTCCCTCCCGCTTGCGTCCTTTTCAAGAAAATTCCATAAAGTTTCCTCTCTATGTTATTTTCTTGAGAGGGCACAACCCCTTATTCCTCTAAAAATCTAGCCTAAGGCATCTTATTTTCTTGTCTTTGACGCCACGCCACTTGCGGCATCACATCAAAGAGGAGCAAAATATAGACACCTAAAATGCCTTTGATAAATAAAAATATTTTATTTTTCAAAAACCCCTGATGATGTAATCATTTAATTATTTATTTATTTATTTAATTAGTTAATTAATTAATTAATTAGTTTTTATTGTCATTATCCCTTCTCCTATTTTAATCAAAGAACCCTAGCCAAAAGCATTTAAATCAAATTTAAGTGATTTTCCTCCTATTTATTAATCATTATTTGATGAATATTGTCACGATCCTTAAATAAATTTTATATTTATTTAAAGCCTAAAAACCCTAGAATCTTCTAGAGAACCCTAAAACCTCCTAAACTTTCCTAAACCCTTCCTAAACCTACTTAGGAGGTGATTCCTAACTTTCTTAGCCTAATCCAGTCTCCTTTGACTTTTGGTCAATACCCCTCATTAATGAGCCTTACAGACTCATTAATGGTCTCTTGCATCCTCATTAAGGCTCTTACAGCCTCTTAATGAAGCCCATGTCTCCTCTTTCCTCTTGGTCCCCTAGGCACACTTCCCTAGTGTTTCTCACACATGTGTGAGAAACCTTAACTCTTGTCCCTTTGACCATACCTCTAACTCAACCCCAAACTCTACCCTAAACCCTAACTCTGTCCCTGACTCCACTTCCTAACCCAAGCCCTTCCTCAAATCCTATAAATAATCTTATCTTCCAAGAGCATTTCACTAATTCACTCTTACATATTACGTAGAGTTATAATGCTAATTTACATCTAGGATCCTCCTAATTTCATACTAAATTGTTAGTTCCTTTCATTTTTTCAATTTATTATCTCATCATAGAATAGCTTAAATGGATTAACATTAGTTTATTTCAAGCTTTTCTAATCATACTCACATCATCTCATTCATATTTGGTTAAAATGAATCTAGTATAATCCTCATCATAGCTTAGAAATTTGCATTCAAATCCATTTGCATCCTTGGGGCCTTAGAGGTAAATCAGGTTTCCCATACCTAGATTTGTGCCATTTTGAGGTATCATTGGCTTGCAAATAAGCTTAATCTACCTCCATCTATATTGGGGATGATTTTATTGCGCTGGGAGAGCATACCCACATCCTCATAAACAAGAAAATCAAACGGGGCTTGGGTGCTCTTGTTTTGGCTCAATCTGAGGTGGCTTTTGTGAATTTATTCTAATTTTAACTAATTTATATAGAGTAGGCTAACTTGTTTGACTGTCTATGCCTGTTCTGAATAGATACAGATTCACATTGTTCACAGTGAGGTACACAAAGGTATTTATGGTGCCCATTCTAGTGGTTCTACCTTGGAAAAGAAGCTTCTCAGAATTGGATACTACTAGCCCACTATGGAAAATGATGCCTACAAATTTGTATAGAAGTGTCAGGAATGCTAAATGTGTGGAAACTTGATACAAACACCAATACAAGAACTATAACCTACTACATCACCTTGGCCATTTTCACAATGTGGACTTAACCTCATTAGTAAATTTCATCCTACATCATCCAATGCTCACAAATTTATCCTCACTACCACTGAGTATTTTACGAAGTGAATTGAATCCATCTTTATGACCTATATAACTAGCAAGAAAATATCCAAGTTCATCCTTAACTACATTATATGTCAGTACAGAGTTCCCCTTTTCATTATTAAAGATAACAAATATCCCTTCAAAGATCGAGATGTTTGTGATGTCTATGATAAATTTCATATCCAACATCATTTCACCACAACCTATTATCCCCAAAGTAATGGCCACGTTGATGCATTTAACAAAACCAAATGGAAAATCCTCAAAAAGACTATCAATGACACTAGTTGTGACTAGCACCTACGACTTAACCGTGTCTTATGGGCATACCGCACTAGTATCAGTACACCCATTGGAACCACTTCATACTCCCTATTCTATGGATCAAAATATATTTTACCAATTGAGGTTGACTTATCTTCATTGTGTGTGTCACTTCAGAATATTATCATAGATGAAGACTATCATGTGTCCAGGATACATGAGTTATAATTGCTTTATTACAATCACTAGAATGCCTTGAATCACTTGAAAGGCTACCAAATTCATCTCTGCAAAAACTATTAAAAGAAATTTTGAGTCAAATTCTTTGAGATTGGAGACTTAGTCTTAATGGAAAATCAACAAAATTTGGCTGACAGAGAGAAACCCGACAAGTTTGAGCCAAATTGGCTTGGTCCCTATATCATCATAGCAGTATACAAAACATGTGCTTATTAGTTTCCCACACTAGAGGGGTAGCCTCTAGCAACCTCTCCTAGAACCTAGTAACAATGTGCACCCCTGTAAGTTTTATACATGGCTCTTGAGATTTTCCTTTTTAAAAATATCTTGAAAAAATACAAAAATATAAAAATAAATTAAAAATTAAAAATAAAAAGTACTTACCAGGATAAAAAGATAGCAAACATGCATCTTGTGTGATGCGGAAAAAATAGAAATACAAGAGAAATAATGCATCCTATGGTGAAAACCACTTTGGTAGCACCTTGTGCAAGTACCATGGTGAGAACCAAGCAATTAGGTGTCATGTATAAAGATTGTTTCTTTGCTACTTATCTTCACTCTACCTAAAATTTCCATTATGGCATAGTCACATTGACATTCACCTTCAAACTTCCATAATAAAGGTTTGGCCTACTATATGTGGCTTGAAATTCATCAATCTTTTGTGTCAATCCTACCTTTTGCCTTACCATAAGTCCATCCACCATACCAGTACCCCTAATAAATTGTCCCCTGTCCTAAATGGGACGAAAAACAATGTCATGACTCCTAAAACGTCCAAAAAAAAAAATTAAAAAATCATTAAAAGTCCTAAAATAAATCCAAAATAAATCATAAAAGTCATGAATAAATCTTAAAAAATTGTAAATAGTCCTAAACCCCACCCCCCTCCCCCCCACGAAAAAAATATATACATCAAAAAATCCGAAAGCAGTCTCTTCATTGTCATTTTCAATAAAACTTGATCTTTTTTTCTATGATAGGCATTGAATGGACGCCAAACACAATACAAGTTTGAGCCTAACAAATCACATATCAATTGACAAATTTATCAATTGTTCATCAATCATACTGGTCACCTTTTCTTATCAATCAATCAATCATAATCAATCCTTTTTTCATATGGTCATCATGTCTTATATAGAGGATCAATATACTCAAAACTAGACAAGTCATTCTTATGCAAGGTACCTCATTCTTGAAACTAGGTGTCATCATCATCAAAACAAACACATAACAAAGACAAAAATGAATATGTTTTTTGACTTATTTTCTAGGTGAGTATCATCTTATTTTGATTTATCTTAAGTCATGTTCCTATGCTTCTTCAGGATATCCACAAGTGATGAGATAGACTAAGATGGTTCATGGCTTTATTTTTCTTTATCTGTTGTTTATGGGATGTTTTCATGAAGTTTGAGGACCAGTATTTTGGGTATCTTTGTTAGCATGTTCACATATGATAAAAGTATCACATGTTGAAAATATTGTCATGAATAATAATGCTCATGATTGTTGCAAATACCTCGACCCTAAATGCTCATACCCTTAGATGGATGAGAGCATTCCTTTTCATTTTCAAGTACTTTTTAAATACAAATAGAAAATCCCATCTCAATCTATCAATATCTTGATGCAGACATTATCATTTTCTAAGTAAAAGCAGTTCAATGGTGTAAACAAATGCATCAAGCATGAAGATTCAAAAGTAAGTGGTATCTATCAATTTAGGACTTCCATATTAGTTAATCACTCCATCTAGTCCACCTAATCATTTCTTAACCTATTCAAGTTAGTATCATTTCTTCTATTTGTCCAAATAGTCATTTTAATCATCAAATCAATCATCATTTGTCTTATACATGATGTGACTTCCCTAAAATCCAAATTTTGTTGCTTGTCTTATATATTCCCTAAAAACCAGACCTAATTCTTATCATCTATCTGCTATCCATTTACTTCATCTCATTCGTCAATCATTTATATGTTTAATGTCCATCAAATACCTATTGGAAAGTTGGCTATACTATGTATATGAGTTAGTATAGTGTTGTCATTATGGCAACAAAGTCATATAGTAGTTTGGAGTTAGCGCACTTGATGGGAAGATCATAAATCAGCTAAGTGTTGAAGACTGGACAGTGTACAGAGTTCCTGAAGCTCAGAGCATCAACGCACGTGTGTATGACAGAGTTATGGTATGCACCCTAGAAGATAAGTTGGTTAGACTATATTCATGCTTAGTCTATGAGCACATGATCAGATATGCAAGTATGAGAAAGATACAAACAGTTGAAGTTACACAGCCAGTGTGTGCTAGAGAAGAACACAGTAAGTAGTTGACTGTTAGCATTTTGAGTTGCAGTTATATTCTAATGATGTAAAGGCTATGCGCCTATTGTAATTAGGTTGCCAACATGTATATATGTTTGTTTGTAAACATGCTTGAGCCAATTCAATTGGAAGTGTTGTATGTAATAGATTTAAGGGCTGACCTAGTTGTTTATTTTGTATGCGCATATAAATATGAGATGCACCCATTGTAATTGGTATGGAAGTTGATAGAGAGTTGTGATAAGCAGAGAAGAAGTGTGCAAAGAGACTATAAGATGTATTAGAGCGTTGCAAGAGGTCAAAGAATCAACGCATCAAAGGAACTGATCTAACAAGAAGTGTCACAGTGACAATTCATCCAGCAGATATAGTGTGTATCTGAGATCAGAAGGTTGTAGCCTTCACCACTTGAGCAGTGAGCTGTAGGACAATTCATCCACTCCCCTAATAGGGACTATTGTAAAAGACTCCTAACATGGTCCAACCCTTGACAAGGTCTACTGTACTTAATGCATTGTAAAGCAACTCCTAACAGGGTTAAGGATCTTCTAACAAGAATCATAATACACTGGTGCAAAATATTAGTGGGTGTCAATTCCCACCGGGGTTTTTACCTATTTGGGTTTCTTCGTAACCATATTGGTGTTATGTGTTGATTTCATGTTTCATGTTTATGTGGATGTTCATTTCAGTACTTCAACATTTAAGTTAAGTTTAAAGAATAAGTAAAAAAATAAAATACAGTGAACACTGATTCACCCCCCCCCCCTCTTAGTGTTCCCATTCCTAACAATTGGTATCAGAGCTCTGGTCCTCAGCAAAGAAGTTTAACCACTTGAGGAGATCATGGACACAGCAAAAATGAAACATTTGAAAAGAAATCTTGAAGCTGCTCTTAAAGACCTGGACAAATCTGAAAGAGAAACTAAAGAACTAAGGGAAAAACTCAGTGATGCTCAACTAGTCATCAAAAGACTAAGAAAGGATTTAAAAGAGTGCTCTACTAGTGATCTAGGGATAATGGTCAAGAAGTTGAATGAAGAAAATACATCCTTGAAAGAACAGCTTGAAGAATTTGATGATAAGCTGACTAACAATCAGGAAGTCTATGATGAACAGGTCAAAGAGAACCTTCAACTGAATGAAGAATTGAGGCAAGCAAACATGGAAATCTTAGAGCTAAGAAACAAAAAAGAAAGCTTGGAATCTAAATTAAAAGATGTAAAGAATCACATTGACAAATTACACACTAGTTCTGATTTGATAGAATCTTAGTTGTATGCAAGAAGAGCTAAAGGAGATACTAGTTGCATTGGATACAATGAAGCACAAAATTAGATTAACAACATGTGAGCAAGAATGAATGCACAAAAAGACTCTATTGATACTAAGAAGACTGAAGATCAAACTAAAATAATGGTGAACCACCTAAGAATGAGTGCAAGCCAGTAGACCACATTTGTTACACATGTAACAAGCATCGACACATAGCAAGGAACTGTACAGAGGTAAGACCTTTTAATGGTTATTGTTATTCATGCAATAAATTTGGTCATAAAGCTATGAATTGCAAGACAAGTAAAAAGAACAGGACTCAGCATGATCAAAGAAATCAGAATCAATCAAATGTAAGAAGTTCTTAGAATGTTACATGTTAGATATGTAACTATAATGGTCAATCAGCTAGACAATGTAAAATGGTGACCCATGTCAATGCGCCAAGGAATATAAGGCCTTCAATCATTTTTCACTCTTGTAACAAAGCTGGACACATCTCAAAGTTTTATAGATCAAGGATGCAAGGTTTGGAAAGCCCTAAAAAGACCAAAGAACCAATATTGGATCCTGAAGGAGAAGTCAAGTTTGTGAAAGCCTCAGAGAATACGAGCATGATTTGGTCAGAAGTAAAGAAGGATAAGGTTGAAGAGTATGTATTGGATGCATCCACAATGGACGCACCCTCACATCTGGATGAATGGCCCTCGGGGTCATAGGGGGAGCTAATTTAGCTCTAGACCCATGCATGGCTGGTATACTCACTCTCAAAGTATGCGCCTTTGGACTTAAGCTTTTGGAGACTAAGGGAACCTTCGTGCAAGAGCGCACTAGCTAATTCTTTGTAGAATGAAAGATAGAAATTTCCAAGTACCAGCCTGGTTTACACGACAAGCATTAATGGCAAAAAATCTACTTTAAAGTACACAGAAGTTAGAAGATCTCTCATTGCATTCGAGTTAAGAGAGATTGAAGAGCAGAAGAGCCTTAGCAGTTGATTGAGAAGGATTGTAGTTTGATTCATCAAGTGATTTGTTGTGCATTTGATCGGTTGCAGAAACCCTAGTTTGTTGCGCCAATTCAGAATCTCTTAGAAACCTTTGTGAAAGTGATATATAAGTAAGTGATGGCTACTCCTATAGTATTTGATGTTGCAAAGAAGAAAAGATATGTGTTTAAGAGGCATCCATTTAAATCTACACTAGATGACCTAGAAGAGCATTCTCCTGCACACCTATGGGCGTTATGCATGTCGAGGACATTAGGGCATACATCTACTATAAGAAAGAACCAGTAGGATTGGACAGATTAAGGGTGCACATGGAAACTATGCTAAAACCAAACAAAACCTTCATGGATGAGTATGCACGGTGGAATAATCACCCGATAGTGGAGTATGCTACGGCATATGAGTTCTATGAATTAGAATGGATCAAGATTCTATTGAGCAGGATTCGTGATGACCTATTTTGGATAGGTAAGTGTCAGTCAAAATTACCAGTGACCTAATTCATGAGATGAAAGGCCTCTCAAGGACAGGCATCATCCTTCCAATGGAAAAGATGTGAGGAAGATTGTTGAACAGACTTGCAAATCAAGAAGTGATAGGCGCAGTATGACTATCAAACCTATTGAGCAAGATGACATCAAATTGATGTCTATGATACTTGGATACAGGTTTCAACACACCAGCAAGGTAAACAGTGTGTCCACGGCCACAATTCTTGTAGTCATAAGAATTGTAAATGAGAATGGAGAATTCAACCTGTGTGAGATCTTGTGCACATAGCTAATTGACAACATCAAGGCAATCAAGCATGATAAAACCAAGATATTCAGGTTTGGGTCCCTAATTATCTATATGTACTTCCATATTGTTGGAAAGGTGTCAGATTCATACCTAGACAAGACTATTCCTACCATGCCTTAGATATCTTTCATGGCATCTACAAAGAGCACTCTAAGAGACTACATGACACTAGAGTTGAAGACATTCAGGGTCAAAATGTAGATGAGGTACAGGATACCAGAGAATATTGTTGAGAAATACAAGGATACTATTTGTTTTATGGATGAGACAGACACAACATGCATAGAGGCAGTTGAACCAAGAACAAAGTGGATTCATCCACTACGATATGAAGTGGAAGAGCCTATTCTAAAGGCCTATGCTCAAGTTCTGTTGTCAGCACCTAAAGACCCCAATGAGCCAAGATGGGGAAACTATGAGGAGAAGACAAGAGAGCTAGATGCCAAACTGAACAACACAGCAACAAAGAGGAAGGTTGCCAAGGTTACCTCTGAGATCTTGAGAATTCATGGAGTGTCTCAAGCAGACCTAGACAAAGAAAGGGAACAAAAGATTGCTTTGCAATTAGAGAGCGCAGATGCAGCAAAGGCAGAATCAGATGATCCTAAGATGAAGAAAGTAAAAATTGAAAAATCTGATGAACATAAGGGTAAAACTGATGTTACTCCTTTTGCGCCCAAAGAAACCATTGACCTTACTACTCCTCCTGAGTATAAGACAATGCCAAAGAGGAAGAAAGAGATCAGCATTGGTCATCCATCGTTAAGAGTAACAAGGAACAGAAAGAACTCACAAGCACCTCCTGAAGTAAGTTTCAAACCTAGTCTCAGTGTGCTAAGTGCAAGAATAATTGATGAGGGAAGAATTGATCAAGTAGGAAAGTTTTATGAAAAATATAGTGAGATAGACAAATCTAAGATACATGGTATAATATTCAAACACATGTTGAAGTTCAAGAAGACAGTCTTGGAACTTAAGACTATGATCCCTGATAATGTGTGGAACATTCTAGAATTCCAAAAGAGACAGGCTATTGAAGAAGATCTATGGATAAGGGAAAAGATTCTAGATGATACCCTTCCTATATGTTCTCTAGAGGAAAAGTCTTTGTTGTTAGACTTAGTAAAGCCACATCTCAGAACCAAGTCAAGGACTTTGCACATTATGGACAAGAACTATGATCTTGTTGCTAAGGAAACAGAGAAGGCATTCGAGAAAGTATTCATGAATAGGCACATGTATCCAGCTACTGTGCCCACGGCATAAGTACCCTTAAAGGAATTCAAGGTGGCAGAGCCCACTAATGCATCAGTGACAGGTCCTCAGGACTCAACGCCTGCAATTGAAACTCAAACAAAGGTAGATAAGTCTACACCCATGACAGATTCACTAAAGGATAGCACCATTATCATTGATAATGTAGAGATAGCCATGGCGGCCACTAACACTGAGTCAGATAAGTTTGAAGAAGCTTTTGTGAGCACACAAGAAGCCGAAAGCTTATGCAGTAACACTCCTACTCATCAAGAAGAAATATTGATTAAGGATATAACAAATGAGAAAGAAGAAGAAAAGATGGAAGAAAAGAAAGAAGAAGAAAAACAAAAAGAAGAATTAGATGTAAAAGGAAGTGAACAAAAAGATGAAACATCAATCAAGGTAAAACAAGAAGTGATGGATAGCACTCCCGTCACTCCCTCAGCAGCATTGTTGTCAAGTTTGACACCTGACACAACCAGTTTGGATTCATGGGGAGAAGAAGACCTAATTAAGTTTAGCGTCTTAGCCATGGAGAAGGCCAAGGAAAAACAAGTAATGAGGAATCCCCTCCTTATAGAATCAGTGAACATCTTAAACAGCTTGTTACCTGCAGACAAGAAAGTGTCCAAAGTACACTCAGTTGATGATGTCAGTTCAGTGATTTCACAATTCAAGGGAAACTTCTCTAGCCTAGAAGAATCTACATCCTTAGTTGTAGAGAAGTATATGAAGAAAAGGTTCAATGAATTGGTTAGCAACTATGCACTTGACCTAAGCTCACTAAAGGTTGGTCAAGCATCCCTGAAGGAATTTGCATCAAAGGGAAGAAAGATCATTGCTAAATGTATGAACCAAGACAAGTTAACCGGTGATCTGTACAATAAGGTACAAGAGGCAGAAGTCATGATAGACAGCATAAGGAAATCAGTAGAAGATCCATCTATTGATGTGAACATGTGCAACAATGTCTACCAAGGACAGTTAAACAAGATTGAGAAGGCATAAAAAGAGATGATCAAGATAAGGGCTAGGCAGACTCAGCTAAGGAATGCTCTTGCACCCTCATTAGACATACTAAATTAGAATATCAAGGAGATCAATGCCACTATGGTGACATATGATCAAGGTCCTAGCACTGATCTGGAGAAGATGGAGAAGCTACAGTATGCTTTATGCGCCCATCTACAGATTATAAATTCGTTGATCACATTTTGGAAGAAGGAGATCCAAAATCTGCAGATAGCATATCCAAATGTTCAATCACAGTAAGTTTTTGTAGATTCAATTTGACACACCTTTGTCATTAATGTCAAAGGGGGAGTATGTGTAGAATATGAGCTATAAATATGTATAAGGAGATAGAAAGATATGTATAGGGAGACAAAAGTTTTTTGTATTAAGAACAGTTAGCAACTTGGCCATATTCCTTTGTTGCCATCAATGACAAAGGGGGAGATTGTTGGCAAGTTGGCTATACTGATGTATATGACTTAGTATAGTGTTGTCATTATGGAAACAAAGTCATATAGCAGTTTGGAGTTAGCGCACGTGATGGGAAGATAATAAATTAGCTAAGTGTTGAAGACTAGACAGTGTACAGAGTTCTTGAAGCTCAGAGCATCAGCGCACGTGTGTATGACCGAGTTATGGTATGCGCCCTAGAAGATAAGTTGGTTAAACTGTATTCATGCTTAGTCTATGATCGCATGATCAAATATGCAAGTATGAGAAAGATATAGACAGTTGAAGTTACACAGCCAGTGTGTGCTAGAGAAGAACAGAGTAAGCAGCTGACTGTTAGCATTTTGAGTTGCGGTTATATTCTAATGATGTAAAGGCTATGCGCCTATTGTAATTAGGTTGCCGACATGTATATATGTTTGTTTGTAAACACGCCTAATCCAATTCAATTGGAAGCATTGTATGTAATAGGTTTAGAGGCCGACCTAGTTGTTTATTTTGTATGCGCATATAAATATGAGATGCGCCCATTGTAATTGGTATGGAAGTTGATAGAGAGTTGTGATAAGTAGAGCAGAAGTGTGCAAAGAGACTATAAGATGTATTAGAGCTTTGCAAGAGGTCAAATCATCAGCGCATCAAAGGAACTGGTCTAACAAGAAGTGTCACAGTGACAGTTCATCCAGCAGATATAGTGTGTATCTGAAATCAGAAGGTTGTAGCCTTCACCACTTGAGCAGTGAGCTCTAGGACAGTGCGTCCACTCCCCTAACAGGGACTACTGTAAAAGACTCCTAACAGGGTCTGATCCTTGACAAGGTCTACTGTACTTAATGCATTGTAAAGCAACTCCTAACAGGGTTAAGGATCTTTTAACAAGGATCATAATACACTAGTGCAGAATATTAGTGGGTGTCAATTCCCACTGGGGTTTTTACCTATTTGGGTTTCCCCGTAACCATATTGGTGTTATGTGTTGATTTCATGTTTTATGTTTATGTGGATGTTCATTTCAGTACTTAAGAATTTAAGTTTAGTTCAAAGAATAAGTAAAAAAATAAAATACAATGAACACTGATTCACCCCCCACCCCCTCTCAGTGTTCCCAATCCTAACAATACCATCATCACCTAAACTAACATTCTTCATTTCTTACTAACTATTCTTCTTTGTCATCCTATTTCATATTACATCTAATATTCTTCTACATTTTTCAAGAGATCATTCCTACCTTTAATACATTAATAATCTCTCAAGGAGTTACCGTATTACCTTGTTGTTACCTCCTACATATTAAGGCAGAACTTTTTATTATTTTATTCTTTGAAACAACACCTGAAAACACATTATCTCAAAGAGGGCCAAAATGTAGGCACCTAAAATTGCCCCACTACTTGTGAGTGACATCTTTACTAATTTAATGATCTTTATTATTTAATTATTTTTTGTCATTCTTCTAATTTAATTTCAAAATTAATATTTCCCTCCAATTTTTCATAATTGAATAATTTTAATTATTTATTTATCTAATTATTATTCCAATGTTAAGTAAATGATTTTAATTGTTTAATTGATTTGTTATATCAATTTTAATTAAATAATCATTATTTTTTAATTAAATTAACCTTTCTTGTTCTTTTCACCTACGCTTAAATAGCTATTTTAATTATTTAATTTATTAACTATTACATATACTATTAAATAAATTCTTAATTTATTTAATTATTCAATCTCCCCAAAGTTAACTAAGTCTTCTAAAAATAAATATTTATTTATTTCCTCCTTGTGCATAATTAAATGATTCTTTAATTATTTAATTCTAATTTATTCTTCTGGTCCCACCTCCATAACTCCCACTGACTAATTACTCAACTCTTCAATCAAATCATTCTTCTACATTCACCAATTCACTTATCTATTTAAATTTTTATCATGTAATCAATCCTCTGTCAATCAACCAAGTTAACTCATCAATCAATCTTGTCATGCAATCAATCAACTATCAATTACTCTGAGTTATCTATCTGATCAATTATGTCTCAATCAACCCTAACCACTCATCAATTAATGCCTTTTAATCTCGACCATCCATTGGAATCCTGAAATCTATAAAATAAAGTGCATTCTTCAATATTTTTTGAGCCACATTCTCGAATCTTTGTGCTATCAATACTTGAAGAGGCAAGTCTAAGAGCCCACACCACAAAAAAGAGAGACACACAGAAGATTTATTGTGATATCTTGTGTGCTTGTTATTTGATTGTTCATTATGTATTAGAATATCATATTTTCCTTTTTTTCTTGAATGATTTTAGAATTATTGCATGGAGTAGGACTTTGTGGTTAAGTCGACTAAACCCTTTGTAGGTATTACCCATGATCCGATTTCCTCTCGTTGCACAAAGAAGTAAAAAATTACTGAGATTGTAGGTGAATAACTAAATATATGGTGAGAGCGTGAATTACAAGAAGACGAACTACAAACGCTAGCAAGTGAATAGTTACATTAATGTCAAATTAAATCTATTATTTTTATGTGCATTTAAGTATCTTTTGGCCGTCAAATTTATTTTGAATTGGTGTTTGTTTACATGGAATATTCCACCATGATGTGGCTACAAGAACACCTCTCGACATAAAAAGGTGTGACCCAAATTATATCTCTAAGCACTTTAATGGATTAGTGATTCATTATTGTTGGTTTGATGACTCTTTGATCCCTTGCTCCAAAATTATATATTGGAAAGGATCTTATCACTAGCCTATGAAGTTTTATTTCTCCCTTTTTTTGAAGTAAAAAATCGACCCTCCAAGTTTCACTAATGCAACTCAAGAATCAAATGATTTGTGAATGGATTGTTTCATGTTGATGGAAGGAGAATCCCCTATTTGTAACTTCATGTAACTACAATTTAAAACAATAGAATAGATTGAATTTTAGAAACATATTCTAGAAAAAGAAATAACTAGAAGCAAATCTAGGTAATGACCTTCCAAATTAGAAAGAGTGTGACTAGAGATCATCTTTTTAATGAATTCCCCCTTTCTCAAGTGATGAATTAATGGCTTTTAAGGAAGGAATTTTTATGGAAAGAGAATTTGAAAATTGATTGGTTGTGTTGA
This sequence comes from Chamaecyparis obtusa, assembly GCA_027943335.1. Lineage (NCBI taxonomy): Eukaryota > Viridiplantae > Streptophyta > Pinopsida > Cupressales > Cupressaceae > Chamaecyparis > Chamaecyparis obtusa. The sequence goes on from BSBK01007465.1 coordinate 700,165, forward strand.
GAAAAGCATAATGTTGTCACTAATGTCAAAGATATAGTCAATATTGTTATTAATGTTAGGGAATCTAGAAGACTATTATTATAGTCATGTTATATCAAAGTTCCAGAATAACAAGATCAAGTATGTTTGGTAGCTCTATTATTGCTACTAGTATGCTCTAGTTTTTGCAATTCTTGATTGTCTAACACATGTCTTGTTGTTTGGAAGTATCTACATTAGGTTTAAAAGGTATGCATCTCAGAAAAATTACATGCACTCAATTGGACTTTCATGGTGTTGAGAGTTATGGCTTGTAGTTTTTAAGTAAAGTAAAACTACATATTAAGCATCATATTCTAGAGGTTCAATGGATTTAGTCAAGAGGACAAAGTGTTACAAATGATAGAATGCTCATAGTGTTAGTTGAATGTGCCAAAGGATGGCATCACGTGTCATTTGAATGAAGCATGTGAAGGTAGTTTGGGACTAGTTGAGTTTGTGTTGGGGAATTCATAACATATTTCCACTCCTTAGAGTAATGTGTGGACTTTAAAACCTATCTAACTACACATTTGATTGAGAAAATTGATTGTGAGCAACTTGAAGATGTTTTAAGAATATTTTAGGTTGGCATAAGAATGTGATTATCCTTGGGATACATATATTTGTAAATGAGATTCATCCCTAAGGTGTACTTAAGCAATTATAGTGGAAGTGTTGTCCAAAAGCTACTTATTTACTTAGTAGGGATCAATTACGGAGTATGAATCAAGTTGAAAATCCTATATACACTGAGAGAGTTCTTCATAGGAGATCAAATTTGATTGATGGTGCAATCTAATTCTAAAAGGTCTATGCAATTCCTATTGAATGTCTGTAACTGAGGTCGGTGCCTCGTTATCTGAGTTGGTGCTCAGTTCTTGTATTAGGGGATTGGTATCTCAGGTAGGTTGGTACCTCCATATTCATTGTAAGGGGATTGTTTTCTCCAATAGGTTGGTTCTAATAAACATTTGTAAGTTTTATATTTCTTGTGAGGTCAAAGCAATTATTTTCATTATAGTTTTCCCCTTATGGGTTTCCACATAAATTTGTTATCCACGAGTGTGGATGTGTATTTATGTTCATTTTTTTTGTTAGTTTCTTAAGTATTGAAGAAAGATTAGTAAGTGTGAGTTTAATGTTAAGATAAGATCTAAAATTATTCTAATGTTGAACTAGATTTAAAGTTGAGATATAGCATATACTGATTCACCCCCTCCCCACTTTGTATACCTATGTGCTTAACAAGCTGCACGAGGGGAATAAGAACACATATTTTTTAATTATTCAATGAAAGAAAGGAGATGAGGATATTATATTCAATCACATCTTGGTCCAAGGAAATCATTTGTGCTCTTATCATGATTAAGTGAGGATTGATTCAATATGTATCCTTACTCTTCCAAGAAAGTAGCCTTTTGAGTGTACAGGATGAGGTTATTCTAGATTGCATCTATTTTATAGTTTTCACAAATATGAAAAACTCACTTATAATTCTCATTTCCCTTGAGTAGCTTGAGCTTTTGTTGTCCTAGATGAAGCAAGCAAAGACTCCTAACCAAGATAGTTTTCTTATAAAACTATTTCAAGATTTTTGGGATATCTTGAATCTTGGTATGTTGGAATTGGTTTGAGAAGCGAACAAAAAAATGCTCAAAGTGCTTAATACTACCTTTCTAGCCTTGGTTCCTAAGAAGGGTCCTTCTAATTTATCATGTATTATTTATCTGCGCAATGCCAATTATAATATTATCACCAAGCTCATTGTGGATCACTTGAAGCAAATTATGGATTCTCGCATCTCTCTTAAGCATAACAAATTTTTCAAGTGGCATCATATGTTTAATAGTATTATTATTATCATCGAGGAAATTCACTTTATGTCCTAATTCCCAATATAAATATGAAGCTATGTTTATTTAGTTGGATATTTCTAATGTTTATGATAAGGTAAATGAAATTTTCTCAATAACATTGTTTTGACCGTTGGTTTTTACTTAAAATGGATTAAAAGAGTGATTAGTTGTATGAATCTCCATATTTATCAATCTTAATTGATGATATTCTACCCTACCTCCCTCTTCTATACCTCTATGTCATTGCACCAAAGGATCCATTATCCCCTTACCGCTTCATTGTCATAGTTGAAGGTTTGGGTAGATTATTGAATAATTGGAGTATTAATAGTTTCATGTATGGCTAAGTCATTACTCATAATATGGATCCTCAAACTCATCTTCAATTTGTTGATGACTGAACTTTCTTGGGTGTCATTCAAAGCTCGAAAGCTATCCAGTCTTGAGAAATAGCTGGATATCTATATCGCTACTTTTGGTCAATAAATTAATATGATAAGTTTAATAACTTAATCTTTATGAACAACTCATAATGAATTTATCTTTTCTTATCCTATGTTGGTTGGATAACTTTTTTGAAGTCTATTCTACAAGATCTAACCATTTTAGGCCCCTCATTTTTCTACTCTCAAAAGCATCATTAATGACTTTGATGCTCTCTTTATAGGAAATTTGTATGACTAGTTAACTCAAGTCAAAAATTTCAAATGCCCCTTCCTCTGTTTTACCGATTCATGCTTATGGGTTAGGGCTTGAGATTGATGTTGTTGGTTCACCTCTTGGCTCCACTCTTGTTGGAGTGTCCCTAGCCCAATCTACTTCGTCTGTGGTGGCCTCTCTTATGGGCTTTGCGGGGGCTTTGGCAGAGGCTTTTTTGACCACGTGATTCATTCGTTCTCTTTTGGGATCATCTGTTGTTGTTGCATATGCCTTTGACGTCTTTGTGTTGGAGGCACCCTATGCCCCTCCCTCTATTTTACCGATTCCTGCTTCTAGGTTAGGGCTTGAGATTGATGTTGTTGACCAACCTCTTAGCTTCGCTCTTGTTGGTCTATCCCTAGCCTCGTCTTCTCCATCTGTGGTGGCCTCTCTAGTGGGCTTTGTAGCGGCTTCGATGGAGGCTTTTTTTACTGCAAGAGCCATTCGTTCTCCTTTGGGATCTGTTGTTGTTGTTGCATCTGCCTTTGATGTCGCTATGCTGGAGGCATCTGTGTTGACGCATATAGGAAATTTTTATGACCTGGTCATTTTGTCAACACAGATTCCTCCAACACAACGATGTCAAAGAAGATGCAACAACAGCAGATGATCCCAAAGGAGAATGAATTGATCTTGCAGTCAAAAAAGCCCTCATCGAGGCCCTCATGAAGCCCATAGGAGAGGTCACCACGGATAGAGAAGACTAGGCTAGGGACATGCCGATAGGAGCGGAGCCGAGAGGTTGACTAACATCATCAATCCCAAGCCCTAACCCAAAAGTAGGAACCGGTAAAACGGAGGGAGGGGCATTTAAAATTTTTAGGCGGGAGGACCTAGAGAATGTCGTCGGCATAGACAAGGCTTTTTCCACAATGCTCTCTAGGTCCTCTCGCTCAAAAATTTGGAATGCCCCTCCCTTTGTTTTACCAATTCTTTCTTCTAGGTTAGGCCTTGAGATTAATGTTGTTGGCCGACCTCTTAGCTCCGCCCCTGTGGGCATGTCCCTGACCCAGTGTGCTCTACCTGTGATGGGCTTTACAGGGGCTTGGACAGAGGCTTTTTTTATTGCGGGATATGTTTGTTCTCATTTGGGATCATTGTTGTTGTTGCATCTGCCTTTAACATCGCTATGTTGGAGGCACCCTATGCCCCTCCCTCTGTTTTACCAATTGCTCCTTTTGGGTTAGGGATTGAGATTGATGTTGTTGGCCGACCTCTCAGATCTGCTTCTAACGATGTGTCCATGGCCCAGTGTGCTCCATCCGCAATGGCCTCTCATGTCGGATTTGTGGGGCCTTCAACAAAGGCCTTTTTTACTAGAGGACTTGTTCATTCTCCTTTGGGATTGGTTGTTATTGTTGCATCTACCTTTGACCTCACTGTGTTGGAGGCATCTATATCGACAAAAATAACTGGGTCATAAAAATTTGCTATATGCTTTGCGTCATCAACAAAGCCACTAATGGGTAAAATATTTAATGGGTCATAAAAATCACTACACCATACATAGGGTGTAGACATGGCTTTGTCAATGACGCTCTTTGGGTCCTCCTGCTTGAAAATTTCAAACATCCCTCTCTCCATTTTACCAGTTCCTGCTTCTCGATTAGGGCTCGAGATTGATGTTGTTGGTCGGTCTCTTGGCTCCGCCCCTATCAGTGTGTCCCTGGCCCAGTCTGCTTCATCGGCGATGGCCTCTCCTATGGGCTTTGTGGGGGCTTCGACAAGGATTGTTTGACTACAGGATCCATTTGTTCTCCTTTGGGATCATCTGTTGTTGTTGCATCCTCCTTTGACGTCGTTGTGTTGGAGGCGTCTATGTTGGCTAGGGCCTCTACTAGGTCTATTGTGTGAAAATTCTATTGCACGTCACTGATTATTAATCTCCTATCTTATAAATAATATTTAACTATCAAAAATTAATTCATAGCTAATATTCAAAAATAACACAACTGTAACTTCACCAAATAAAAATATAGAAATAAATATGCAACACAATGAACACAATATTTTCAGACAATATGCCCTGGAAAATTCTTGGAGGGAAAACCAGTACTGTAGATGAGAAATATATTAATCTTCAACAAATTAAGAGATACAAAAACTCCTTGCCTCTTACTGGCAGAGCTCCAACAACCTCCCAATTTCTCCTGTTGATATTCCCCCACTGTTATCTCCCAATACTATCACTGTGCCCTTGCTAACACTGCAAGACTATTTGCTATCACTACAAGTTCATTTTCTAACACTACAAATGCTTCTTCAACTTGTGTCTGTTGTGTCTTCCAAATGCCTCTAGACCCCCTTTTATACTACCCTCATTGGAAAACCAACGACCAAGATCAATTCTCAATCAATGGCTGAGATTTAAAAAAATAACCCAACAACCAATAACAAAATAGATTGCAAGGTGTCACCTAGGGGAATAAAACAATTCATTAAATAATTGTATCTACACTAACTTCTAGAAAATGATTATTTAATAATGTTTAGCAAGTGGACAAACAATTGTCCAAGCTAACTAACTAATATTCTGATGGTGGTTTGGTGGATAAGGGTGCTCTAGTGGTAAGGATGGGGTGAAGCCTTCGGGAAATGGGAAGTTTGTCTCCTCTTCCTCTAGGACTTCCCCTGGGCAAGGTGTTGTTGCTCAGGGTGCTACTCTGGATTCTCTTATGACTAAGAGGAGCCTTTCTATTGTTATCCCTACTACTAAAGGTATTGTCTTTGATGTGGAGTCAAAGATTGATAAGGAATTAGACCACAACATTTATGTTCTCTCTGCCCATGTTGTGATTTATCATTTTAGAGGCTTTTGGCCTAGTCTCCCTTAACTACATGTGTGGATCTCTCTGCAGTGGGAACCTCTTCTCTTTGGGATGGTACATATTTTCCCCTTAGCTAGGGATTTTTTCATTGCCAAGTTTGATGATGCTAAAGATACGAATAAGATTCTTTGTGGTCCTTTCTTTAGCTATGAGAATAAATATATGCTTGATGAAACCTTAGCATGCTGACTTCAATTCAGATACGGAGTTGTTTAAAAAAATGTTGATTTGGGTCCACCTCCTGAACCTTCCCCTTCATCTTTGGTTTGATTCCCTTTTGGACATTGTAGGAGATGTTCTGGGGGACTTCTTAATGGTGGATAATAAGTCTTTTGATATTTGTCATTCAACATTTTTTTGTATTTTGGTAGACTTGGATATTTCTAAGGGGTTGTCAACTAAATTTTTAATTAAGTCTTCATTAGGGCACTGGGTCCAGTCGGTGGATTATGAGGACCTTCCTTTCAGCTGTAGAATATTCTTTCAGAATGGTCACATTGTTTCCCATTGTGGCTCTATGAAGAAGAATATGCCTGCCTCCTGGTGGAATGGTGCTAAGAGTGAACATTATATGGTGGAAAATAAATATGAAACTCAAAGGTTTTTCTCACAAGTGGTGTTAGACTCCCAGGGTCCTTTGGCTTCTCCTCAGGCTAGTTATGTTGGGGGTGGGGTGTTGGGGAATATCTTCTTGGTCTTTCTAAGGGTGCTAGTAGTCCTTCCTCGTAGGGTTCTGATTCTATTGTGTTGGATTTTGTGGGTGCCTCTATTGGTTCTAATCCATCTCTTGATAGGGATCCATTTGTACCTGGAAAAGCTTTTGATGATCTTGTTGGTTCTACTAATAATGCCCCTATTGCCCCTATGTTGGCTGGTGCTAGGGCTTATGCTAATGAGTTAGTTGTTGTTGACTTAGTTGGTTCCAATGTTGCTTATGTTGTTGGATCTAGGTGTGTTACTAGCTCTGGATCTTTGTTGGATGGTCATGTGTTGGGTGTTGTTCCCTTGGGGGTGTCGGGCCGTCTGTACTGGATTCTTTATGCTAGTAGTACGAGGCTGCTAAAGTGGAAAAAGGATGGATCAAGGTAAAAGGTAAAAATTTCAAACATTCCTCATCTTGTTTCAATATGACTCTAACGTAGGATAGGTAAGGAGGATCTAATTAAGGACAGTCCAAACAAGCAGCCAAACACCACAATGTGGAATAACACAGCAAAACAATGTTTTCAATTGAATTTTCATTAACATGCTCGGCTATAAGGCCTTCCAAGTTAGGGCCAAATACAATCAGAATTATTTCTGCAATCTCTCTAGCTAGTCCTTCTCTTAAACAAATCAACAACTGATGGAAACCCTAAGGTAGATTTGAACTTGAGCTCCCAAGCCTCCAAGCAATCTCCTTGTCTCCAAGTATGAAAACCACTAGCTCTACTATGACAAACTATCAGATAACAATCTGATCTTTAAGATCTCGCGGGATCTAGATCTAATCTTCTTATCTGTCCACTGACTTCTCCTAAACAACTACCCAAACACTCCTTAAATACTAATCTTCAGCCACAAGTTGGCTGGAAGAAACAATTAACTCCTAACCCAAGTCGGCTCCCATTACAAACAAATATTAAATGCAACAACAATCGGCTCTCAAATAGCCTTACAAACATTTAATTCTCCATGTCAGCCTTAAGATCTACATACGAGAATAAAACAAAAGCTACTAACAATAAATGCACCGAGTTGGCCAACCAAATCCTCAAGAACTCCAGTCGGTAAACCAGAACAAACGAGCGCTAGAGAAAAAACCAAGCACTAGTGAAACAACCAACCACGCCAAGCATCACCGAGCAACACAGGCATTGCCGAGCAAGCCCATCAATCGAGCATCACAGGCATCGTCGAGTACCAATTCCACCAAGTGCAAGAGGTTTCACCGAGTTCCTTCAACAACCGAGATTCCTTCAATAACCAAGACCGCTGGTTAAAGCTGCAACTAAGTAACACAGAACCAAAACAAGACACCACCATGTAGATTCATTGAGTACCCTAGAATGCCCCTACATCAAACACCCCAGGTTTGAAAAGATGTTCTCATAGGCTAGAAGAACATCTTCCGGGATTCAGCACATAAACCCCGAACTGGTTCTTCACATACAAGTCCTCTAACTTCTCACCTTGCATACTCTTCCACTTTTGTTAACTCTGTCTTTTCAAATCTTTCCTTGATAACACACAGGCTTGTTCTCCATACTGATCATCATTCCTCTCAGGATCTGACAACTCAACTCGGCTACCAATACTCAGGTTTCTCCTACCGAGTGTTGTATCCAACAAAGGCATCAGGGAAAGCTTCATGTCATCCTTCTCAATAGTAAACACATTCTTGACACAATCATACATAGCTCTGCAATCATATTGCCAAGGTCTACCGAGCAATATATGACAACTATTCATCTCCATAATATCACACAACACTAGATCCTTATACTGGCCAATCTAAAAATCAACAAAGCATTGTTCCCTCACTTCCAGAGCATGAACATCTTGTAACCAGCCAATCCTATAAGGATGAGGGTGTTTCATTCTTTTCAAACCAAGTTTCTGAACCATGTCCTCAGCGACGAGGTTATCAGTACTACCACTATCAACAATTACATCACAAAGTTTACCTCTAGACTTGCACCAACTTCTAAACAAATTACTCCTCTGAAAAGGTTCCTCCTTTGCACCGAGCAATGTTCTCCGAACCAGCAAGTTCTCAGATTCAGGTTCATTGTGAATGTTCTCATTTAATACAATAGTCCGTCAATCACCAAACTTCTTTTATGTACACTCAAAAGAACGGTGTCCTTGACCACAATTATAACAAGTACCCTTAAAGAGAACTCTACATGTCTTCTTTTTAGATTCCACGGGTTTCCGTTCATCTTCAACAGTCGGTTTATCTTTTGCCGAGTGATCAATCTTTTCCTTCCCTCAGGGATTACTATGTGTCTCCTTTTCAACTTATCTTCTGCCTTCAGAGCATACTGATAAGCATCTTCAACTGAATCAATCTTCAGCACACCAAGCTCATCTTGAATATTAAATCTCAAACCATTCACATACCGAGCTACTTTTTCTTTACCGAGTTCTATGTTTCCAGACCAAATAGTCAACTTATAAAACTCCTTAGTATAGTTTTCCACAGTCAAATCTTTTTTCTTCAGATTCTACAACTTCTTAAACAAGTCAAGCTCATAGTCGGCAAGTATGACCTTAGCTTTTAATCTAGTCACCATCAACCTCCACCAATTGATCTTCATTTTACCTTCATCTTCTCTATCTCTTTGTAATTCTTTCCACCAAAGAGCAACATGTCCTTTCAACTTAGTCTATGTCAATCTTACTCAAAGAGGATCTTCGATTTCTTCAAGCTCAAAGAAGTCTTCTAATTCACCAATCCAATCAATCAAGTCCTCAAGTCTCAAAGTACCAAAGAAAGTAGAAACTTCCATTCGGTAACTAGTACTTAACCGAGCTCCAGATCTATGTAACCAACCAGTTCTGTCTTCACCAGATCTATCTCTCTAGTCATCACCACTAGATCCAGCAGCTTCAAAGTCTTCAAAAGCTTCCTCATAACCATCATCAGTACCAAGATTCCTCGGCATACCAGCAATAGCTCTCATGACCTCAGTGATGATGTCATTCTTCATCAATTCCATCTCAGATCTAAAATCAACTTTAACCTTCTATGTAATCTTCGATTCCACAACATCACAGAGATCTGCAATTGCTCTAGGGTTCAATCTTCTCAGAGGCATCCCTCAAGATTTTCGAAAACCCAAAGCAATAAATCACCAACAAGGTCCTGTGAAAACAACCTCAATTGGAGATCGACTTACACACTCAAGATCTTCAAGCTCTGATACCACCTGACGCATGATAGGTAAGGAGGATCCAATTAAGGACAGTCCAAACAAGCAGCCAAACACCACAATGTGGAATAACACAACAAGACAATGTTTTCAACTGAATTTTCATTAACATGCCCGGTTGTAAGGCCTTCTGGGTTAGGGCCAAATACAATCAGAAGCATTTCTGCGATCTCTCTAGCTAGTCCAGCTCTGAAACAAATCAACAACTAATGGAAACCCTAAGGCAGATCTGAACTTGAGCTCACAAGCCTCCAATAAATCTCCTTATCTCCAAGCATGCAAACCACTAGCTCTGTTATGACAAACTATCAGATAACAATCTGATCTTTAAGATCTCGCAGGATCCAGATCTAATCTTCTTATCTGTCCACTGACTTCTCCTAAACAACTACCCAAACATTCCTTAAATATTGATCTTTAGCCACAAGTCGGCTGGAAGAAATAATTAACTCCTAAGCCAAGTCGGCTCCTATTATAAACAAATATTAAATGCAACAATAGTCAGCTCTCAAATAGCCTTACAAACATTTAATTCTCCATGTCAGCCTCAAGATCTACATAGGAGAATAAAACAAAAGCTACCAACAATAAATGCACCAAGTCGGCCAACCAAATCCTCAAGAACTCCAGTCGATAAACTAAAACAACTGAGTGCCAGAGAAACAACTGAGCATCAGTGAAACAATCAACCACGCCAAGCATCACCGAGCAACACAGGCATCGCCGAGCAAGCACATCGACTGAGCATCACAGGCATCGTCGAGTACCAATTCCACCGAGCGCAAGAGGTTTCACCAAGTTCCTTCAACGACCGAGCTTCCTTCAATAACTGAGACCGTTGGTTAAAGCTGCAACCGAGTAACACAAAACCAAAACAACACACCACCATGCATATTCACTGAGTACCCTAGAATGCCACTACATCAGACTCTTCGATTCTATAAGTCGATGACTAAAAATAAATCGTAATGGCTCCCTTTGTTGGGGTTGAATTTTAGCGGGCTTTGGCCTTGGGCAACTGGTTTAAAGTGTTATATCTTTGGCAGTGTCTTTCAGTGTTCTGGATGGGGGCTTGGCCTTCTTGATGTCTGGCCAATAGTATTCTTAGGGGACTTCTAATGCTTCATCTTAAGTTCTATCTTTGTTCAAGGTTTCAGAGCCCCTTCAAAACATGCTCTTTCTTGTAATCAAAAACTTAAAGTCTCAAAATTGGAGTATCGTTGGCTAGGATTAGGTGTGCAAACCTAAGCATGGTGATGGCATGAATCTCAAGAAAATCATTCTCAATAGCTATGTCTTGGTAGCCAAACTTTATTACAACTGGTGCAAGCATATGAATCACTCATGAGCTAAATTGCTAAATTTTAAATACTTGAGAGTGATTGTTGATTTGAGCTCTAAAGAATGGGTTTTTTTAAATAGGTTTTGATGGTTTATAAAATTGTTAAGGGGGACTTAGGTGAAGGATGGTCTCTTATGGATTATCAAAAATGGTCAAATAACACTCTTTTGGAAGGATGCTTGGAATCCCCATCCTTCCCTCTTCTCTAGCCTTTAAGCGAAGCCTTTTTGGCAGAGCAATAATCTAAAGTTCTTGACTTAAAGATATCTCCTTTGATTGGGAGCTCCTTGGTCTATCATTAGAAAGACTTTACTAGTTGTTCTTAAGGGTGTTCTCCTAAAACTCAAGCCACCCTAGATGTCATATTCTTTCAAAAAGACCATGTTTTTCTCTTGAGGATGCCAATGTTCTTGTGTCCTAAAGGAATTTATATGGTGGCTCTTACATACTCTTCTCCTTATATGTAAAATGATGGGAATGGAGACTTCCCTTGGTAGAGAAAATTCAAGAACAAACTCAACTAGCATAAATATAACTTCTTCATGTGTCATTATATTCAGGATAAAAGAAATCACGGATTTTGGCGCCTTTAAAAATGTGTTACATATAGTATTAAGGAATAATCTTCTACTTGCATTTTCTTCCAATGTATTTTGTCTCCACGTAGTTGGGAGTAATGGGAGAAAAACTAGAACTAGCATAGCATCCATGCCAATTCTTTTTTGAGTTATTAGATAGCATGGGTTAACCACCTTCTATAGCTAGCACTCTCAAGGTGGCCTAGAAGTTTGGTATTATTTTCATTATTTAGAAAAATTTATTAAAATTGTGAAATTTTCCAAGATCATCAAAATACCATTTCATGAACCTAGTAGAAGCCTATGGATTCTATTAAGGAGACTAGTGGTGATAGGTGTACAATGGATGAAGACTTGTACATCTCCCTATCATATTAGTCTTTCAAAGATCCTTGAGTTTCACCCTTATTGTATGTCCTCATGTTATTCATGTAGATTAGGAAAAACGAGCATTAGTATCAAAATATTATTAAGCTCAACCACGAAAAGCAATAAACATCATATTTAAAACTATCCTAATCACTTAATGAAGCTATGAAATAAATTTTGCATAAAATAATGTAAAACAAAAAATTACAATTATGTAAACTCTATAAGACGCTCCATTGTTTTTCTTTCTCCTCTAATTTAATGTCTCTTTTGTGAGCTGAGTGCACTAGCATGACCGAAAAGCAAGTATAAAAATCAGCATAATAATAGTGAGGATACTAGAATCATGGTTAACAAAAAAAAAAGCCCAATATATAGAAATTCCATTAAAAAAATGAACAATCATAATATAGAGATGAATAGACAAGACGAAAAAGAAGAGCCAACAGTCAAATAATAAAAGTGAGATAATAAAACAATTTGCTAATTCCCTCCAAAACCCAAAAGCCATTTAAATATTATTATATTTAAATATGAAATAAAAGACAAGAAGCAAAAATAAATGAGATTTATATGCAAAAAAGGGACATTGGGACATAGGTGGAATTAATTAAATTATTAATTCCCTAGGATCCCTAAAAACAAACCAAGGCTACCAATTAAATAATTATCAAAATTATTTAATTAGATGTGCCAAAAAGATAAAATACGAGAAATGGCCAATAATAAATGACATGACAACAATAATAAAGGATAAATAAAAAATAGTCATAATCTCTCAAAATTGATCCAAAATGACCAAAATCAACCAATGGCGCAAATGACGACTAAAAAGGGGGTTGTAGGCACTTGCCGGCTGACCCCACAATAGTGGGTTACACTTTAATAGACATGCTAATGTTTGCTGAAATAACACATTTTTAATCAAATGTGATGATTTAAGCCTTGAGAGGTTCCATTTGAAGGAATTAATTACAAATGGTTAGCTCAAAGCCTCTTAGATTAAAAAATATTGATATAACATCTATACTCCTCATTCGTACCTACAATGGAGTCTCCTTCCCACCTATTAAAATGCTGATAAAAAATGACTTCGACTTTATGTTTTGGCAAATCAAATGAATCTATTTGAAAAACCTATCTATATAGCATGATGCTATTCGGAACAAGCTTTCTAATGAATATAATTTTAATACATATTGAGTTCATTATCACTTTTAAATATTACTTTAACTAAACATAGGTTGTTTGGTCATTCAACAACCTATCTCTTTAAGACTTCGGGAAAATAGTAAATTACAGAAAAAAAATGAAAAATATGTAGGAAAAGAGTATTTGTGTTACCTGTCTATAAAAAAAAAAAAAAAAATTTGATTAGAACTTAATAAACTATAAAATATTGACCCAAAATTAATAAAACCAATTGCATCCTTTAGATATTGAAGTTACAAATATAATCTCGAAAGAATTACATCATTATCATATTTTAAAAAAAAGTTATGATGATCCAAGTGACAGTAACTCCTTAAAAACACAGTTTTTTCACACAAACCACTTTTCGAAGGAGAAGGAAAAATGAATTTTAATGAATTTTAAATTTTTTTTAAATATATTTAAAAACTAGAAAGAAAATTCTAAAAGACTAGTTTACATCATCTTCAAATTCCTAATAGTTTTGTGGCAACAAGTGTTCGAAAGTGAAGTTTTTGCTCAGAATGTTGATCTCTGTGTCAAACTTGGCCAAAAAGTGGGACACACTATTGTGGGACCACCCTGCCAGCACCATTTTCAGGTGTCTACAATTCCCAGCCTACCTTACATGATTCTAGAAAAGCTAGTAGGTTTGGAAAATGTTTTCCCTTTAAGTTTGTTGAAAATTAATACTGGTGGTTCTTCTCATGGTACTCTAAGTATTGCAAGGCTTCAAGGGGTTGGTCATGCTAAAAATGGGTTTTTTCATTTTTTCTTCACTACTACTATGGGGATTGATACAATAATCAAATGGAGGCTCAAGCTATACTTTTTAGCTTTAAAAAAGGCCTATGAGTTGGGATAGAAAAAGGTTATTTTTTAATAAATTTCCTAATTATGGCTTGTCTTCTGAATTGAGAGATGACACACAAATCATCTTGCTCCTCAATTTGAAGGTTTGGCACAAGAAATTTGATCACGTGAGAAAGAAAGGCTTTGAGATTTCACACAAAAACAATCAACTTTCAATGCTTAAATCGGTGGATTCAGAGAAGTGTGAACATTATATGTATGACCAACAAAAGAGGACTTGATTCTCTACCCAAGAATGTGACAAGAAGATACACCTATTGAAGCCAGTGCATTTAGTTATTTTGGGTCCCACAACGGTAACTTCAATTGGTGGGTCTAATTGTTTTGTTACTTCAATATGGTTGCACTAGGAAGGTTTGGGTTTATATGTTAAATAGGAAGTCTAACGCATTAGATAAATTTAAGTTTTTTGAAGCACTTGTTAAAAAGAAAGCTTGAAATAAAATTAAATGTCTAAAATTGGATAATGGCGGTGATTTCTATTCTATAGAATTTGATCAATTTTGTTTAGAGAATGGTATCAAAATTGTTTTGTTTTCACCATAAGAAAATACTGCAATAAAGAGTTTCAACAAGACAATTTTTGAGAGAGTACATACCATGCTCTCAGTTGCAAGTTTGGGAAAAAAAAAAAGAATTTTGGACAAACACAACAAATAAAATGGTATATTTCATTAATCAAGATCCACCCTCTTGGTTAAATTTTAAAATTCCCAAAAAGGAATGGTTGAAAAGAGGATTTCATTCATTCATATGCGGGTGTTTGGGTGTGATGCATTTGCTCACATTCCACTGGACAAAAAAAAAGACCAAACCTTGAAGTGACATCAAAACAATGCATCTTCATTGGAAATGGAGATGAGAAATATGGCTCCAAGTTGTGGGATTCAGTTGTCAAACAAGTTACTTCTAACATAGATGTAATATTTAATGAAAAAAAAGTATACCCAAGTTTTTTAGAATGGGGCATGCCTAAAAGAATGTGCCCTATTGGAGCTCTAAATTTCTAGCAAAATTTAGAGTTCCATATAGTGATAAACCCCTAAAAATGGCCTCCTAAACTCCATGCTCATTAATTGATGAGATGATAGATCACATGACATAGGATACACCATTATATTATTTTCAAGTCAAATCTGAAGGATTAAGGAAAGAAGCTGTCAGTCCCAACCGGTGCTGAGAGGGGAGGGGTGAATCAGCACCTCTAAAACTTTTCTCTATAAATCTGGCAAAGTATACTTATAACTACAAGCCAAATAAATTCAAGCATATAATAACAGCAAGCAAACAATCACACAGAGACACTAGATTTATCACGTGGAAACCCGATTAGGGTGAAAACCACGGTGTGAGGAGACCTCACAAATTTTGTACTCTTTTGGAGTACGCCCTGTTAGGAGCCTTCTCGATTAAAACATTACAACGCACTGTTAGATGTGACCTGATTAAGCGATTTGTTACAATAAGGTTGATCAGTGCATGTCTGGTTAGAGGACTTAGAACACCTTTAAAGATGTCACCCGGTTAAAGAATTTGATACAAGGGACCTATTAGAGTCCACCCAAATACTAGGATTTAACTATTGTAATTGCTAGAAAACAATAGAAAGATTGACCTTTTACAATTGGCTTTGCATAGCCTGATAAGATCTTTGTTTGTGCTCAACTGAGAAGCATCACCAGTCGCCGCAGGTGTGTTCTCCTCTATTGTTGTGCTTCTCTGCACACTCTTCTTTCTTTCTTCTTCTCTTCTTAATTTTCCCTACCTTCTTTTAAGCTTTCAGGTTCACTCTTTGTTTCGGCAGAATGAAGGCAACTCATATTCTCAACAAGCAAAAGAATATATAGAGTTCTTTCTTTAATTGAACCTCTCATGCATGACCTAACTTCAGATCCCTTTTGGATACATCACCTAGTGGAGTAACAATTCACTGAGAAAACATCAAATGCATGCCCCTTGCTTTATCTTCTTTATGAAGAAAACAATAGATGTGTGTCAATCACCTTTCCTTCATAAGAGATAACTCTTTGTTTTAAAGCCACAGATCCCGACTTTGAAACCTTCAGAAGCGCCTCAAACCGATCACCATATTAACTCAAAGTCTTTCAGATTTAGTGCAAGAAATCTCAGTCAAAGAGTTGGTTGAAACAGATAGTTGACTATGACTTCCTCGATTCCTACTGGAGTCTTTGCTAGATCGGTGGAGATCCTCATGTTGTGAATAGGTAAGAGTCTTTGACCTATCACTGTCCCTTCCTTTGCTTACCGATCGCACATTCCTCGGTTGTGTTGTTGACATTGGTTTTTACTTTTACTTCCTTTGTGCTTGTCTACACCGGTTGTATCTAGGTCCTCGGTTGACAGTTGAATCCTCCTTTCCTTGATTGTATACAATATCGGTTGTTGATGCTTTGTGTAGTGACCGGTTGCACTTGATTACAGTCTTTTCTTTCTTGTATGTGTCACCAGTTGCCAAACCAGCCTCTTTTCATACAGATCTCCTTAGATCTTTAGACTTTAGAGAGATGACACCTCTCTAACCTCTTTTGCCAATCAATGACAATACTTGTACCGGTAGCAGGCTTATCGGTTACCATTTCTTAATGCCAACAGAAGCTTTGTGACAACAACAATCATAATTTTGTGAGTGAAAGTTTCAGAGATACTGGAATTTCGACCTACTGCAAAAATGGTATCAATAGAAGATGATAACAATCAAAATTTGAAAATCTAAAAATGGCCCAATTCAGAAAATCAATTTCCAAGCTCTAGTTAAAATCTTAGCCTTTCACAAAGTGTTTTGGATTACTGACCAAACCCAAATCTGAAAGATAGGTAGTTATTATTTAATTAGTTGATTAGTTTTTTCAAAAAGTTTTTAATAGGGTGGTGTCTTTTCACCCTAAGGAGTGTGAAAACTATTCAACCACATATATATGTGTGGTGTAAAATGTAAAGAGAAGGAAGAATTCAGATTTAATAATATGATATCATATCACAATGTAATATAATTTCAAGAGGAGTTAATAAAAGTTCCAGTTTTCTTCTTTTCAATTGAGCAATGGATTATCTCACTTTTGAATCAATTCTCTATTATAATTATATGTGGTTGCTAATTGCTACTCTAAGTCACTGTGTGAAGAAATTGTGTGGTGTTACATAGTTGGAACATCAAGATACATTTGAGATTAATTTTTCCTGTTGTGTCTTGTCTAATTGGTCTTTCATAGGGAAACTTAAATTCAATTAGACTAAAAAACTTCCAAGACCCTCAAAGTCTAAGAGTTCATAGAGGGAACTATTGTCTTTTGGACTGTCTTTTGCATCATTGGCAATGAGAGTCACCTAGACACCATCTGTGCATCTACATTAATAATCTTTCTCATCTGGAATAGTTGTATGTCTAATGGCTCTGCATCACGGTCTTGGCCATGTCGGCATTGTGGCTAGGGTTTCTCATGCCAAGCCTAGACCTTCGTCCACTCCCTTCTGTTATGCATGCCCTAATGGGAACAAGCAACAGGGCTCATTGGCAAGGACCGCGGTGGGTGAAGGTTCTGCCCTTTTGCAGGGGCTAAATAGGCGGGATTTTAAGTTTGAACAGGGGGACTCTTCACAACAGCGCTCCCCACTAAGGTCGGCCACCCAATGGAAGGAGAGGGAAGGGCAGGAGAACAGATTGATGGCGAACGGGTCAAGAGACCCAGCTAATGACTCTCTAAGGAAGATTAATGAAGCATGGAATTTAAAGGCGGGCATGGGTGTAAAAGAAAAACGGAGGCAGGGCAACACAATGGTAAGCGAGGCCCAAATGAGGAAGATGCAAACAGGGTTGCCAAGGTCTCATAATGATCCCGTGCATTTTGAATGCCAGCAACAAGAATCAAACAGATGCCCTTCATGAATGTTGATTTGGACACAGCGGCAAATGATGAGGTTGAGTATAATCTTTCGATTTTTTCTAAGCTAGCTTTGATTGGAAGGTTCAAAGGCCTATGGCCCAGTTTGAAAGAGTTACATGAATAGATCATTGTTAAATGGGAGCCCATGCTTACAGGTAGTGTCCAAATTTATCCATCTGCAAAGGGGTTTTTTATTGTGGTTTTTGTGAAGCTTCAGGATAGACAGAAGATTTTGTGTGAGCATTTCTGGTGTTGGGAAGAAAAGTTTCCATTGATGTTGAAATCCAAGCACTAGAATTCTGCCCAAATTCGAAATCTTTCTCCATGATTCCAATCTGGGTTAGACTCCCCAACCTCCCTTTGCATTTGTGGTTTAACTTGTGTCTGGAAGCGATAGGTGATTCGTTGGGGAATTGTTTTATGATTAAAGAGGAATCCTCGAATCTTTTCCATTCAACATATGCACGCATCCTAGTTGAAATGGAAATTTATGATGGGTTGATTGTTGAAATTATGATTAAAACATCCAAAGGTTGTTGGAAGCAATCATTGGACTATGAAGGTATGCCCTTCAGATGCAGGAAATGTTTCAAAATGGATCATTTGGCAGCCAAATGTAATAAAGTAACTTCAAAAAAAAGCCTCTAGGTGGCAAGGAGCCACTCAACAACATTATATGGTTGAGAAGAAATGTGAGAAACAAAAAAGTTTTTCAGAAGCTGTCATGGGAGAACATATTCAAAAGCCTTTGAAGCCCTATAAGCAAGATGAATTACCTGAAATGCAGAAGAAAACTTTTCATCCGAATGGGACTAGTAGGGATTTGCAGCATAACACTATTGTTGCTACCTTAGAAGGTAGAGAGAAATGCAGGTCATCTCTAGGACCTAAGGGGAATCCAATTGGGAAGGATCAAGCCCATGAGATAATTTCATATTCTAAAGAACAGAGGGCTCTCCCCAATAACACTACAGACTAGGAGAATGTGGCTTCCAGGGTTGAAGATGGTCAGCACACTATTAAAAGGAAAAAGGTGCGGAAAGCAAGTGCTCAGTTTGATATGACTCTAAGATCTCACTCTAAGGGTAGGGGTCTCCTTAAGAATCTTTAGTTATGTTTGGAGTTGTTTGTTTATTTTTTGTTGTTTATGATCTTGTTGGGATGGTGGTACCCCTTTCTGGTGGTACCCTTGGTTCGGGCCAAGTCTTACCTAATAATCTGTTTATATCAATAAAAATCACTATTACTGACCAAAAAAAAAATCAATTAGACTAACTGTAAAGATAGCATATAGTTATATAGCATTGCAAGTTGGGTAGTTGACATATCCATCCAAGGCAAGATTTAAAAATTGTCTTTTAGAGTCATACGTAGGGTTAAGTGGATGACTCTATTGCCCAAGCAAGAAGGCACTGGTCTATCAAATAAAAATTATTCAAAGATTAAATCAAAGTTTAATAGGAGAATTACAGAAGTAAAAGTGTAAAAGCAAAAGTAGAAGATAATAATAGAATGTAGAGAGGCAGTCAGTAATCAAATTAGTCTATTTCAGGAATTTATGTCATTCTAAAATAAAGGAAAGAAGTAGAAGATAGATAGAGAACACAATCTGCTATGAAAAGCTTCAATTGAAGAATATGTGTACCTGTCTAGGTCTTGCAGAGCCTAAAGTGTAGGGGAAGTCAACCATAATTTAATTGTTCTTGTTCGTTGGCCATATCAAGTGGAAAGTTTGAACATAGAATCAACAATAATCTTAGAACCTTCCAATCTATTGATTTGGGAACCAACACGCCCTTTGGAAGACATAAACCAAGACGAGTATATAGGACAAGAACCTATGATGAAATTGGTTGGTGACCATGTATCAGGAGGTTGGAGTTTGGTTAAAGATCTAACAGTCAAATTGGCATCACTCCAAATTTTACTACCAAGACAAGGTTGTCAACTTTGTTTACTTCAAAAGAATTGATCATGCCTCTATTTGAATGTTTTGTTGATACAAATGCTTCAAGTAGAGAAGTTCCTCAACTCTCCCCCAATGTTTTATCTAGTTTGACAACATATCTCCATGCATGGAGGCCATGGTTGCAAAGTGGGAAAGTCTACTTCTCTTGTTACAATGTTTACAATGTGCTACATCTTGTGCTCGACAATCTTCATGGTCTTTATGCTTTGGCTAGTTCCTCAAAACTTGCATGGGCTTCAACTAAACATTATGGGTGTACTTTGTTGATGCTCGCTTTAAAGATTGATGCTATTAGAGACAATTGATTATGAGGAATAGAATACTGTTGTAGGTATTGTTAAGCAAGATTTGAGCTACCTTGTGAAATTGATTGCAAATAATGCAGGAGTGAATGGAATTGTTGAGGTTGAAAAGTTCCTTTCCAATGATAATCCCTAATATGGATACAATGTTGCTATAGGCACTTGTGAAAATTTGATGGTTGCGAGAGTTATTGATCCGTTTAAGGTTGAAGATAATGAGTTAGTAAATGTGGTTGCAACAAGTACTTGTGGAGTAGAAAATATGATAGCAGAGGTTAGATTAAGTTTTTAGGAAGGGTATAGCAACCCTTATATAAATGAAAAATGCAAAACAATTATCTATATGTTGTAGGAGGAATGCAATTTGGCACTGAATATTTCTCCACATTTCATGACTAACAATGAGAAAACAACCCCAAATTAATCTAAGTTATTATTGATTGATATAAAGATAACAAACACAAGAGACATTATTGGCATATTGTTAGAAGGAATGCAATTTGGCCATGAATGTTTCTTCATATTTCATGACTTATAATGAGAAGATGACCCCAAAGTATCAAAATTGTAAGCTATTGTTGGTTGATATAAAGATAACAAATGCAAGAGATGTCATTGGCATATTGGAAGATGTCATTTGTGGTGGTTATCCCATCATAATAAGTGTTTTAGACATTGAGCTAAAAGCCATGGCTACCCTTGTTGTGAATAGGCTTTGAGGTGCATTAAAGATTGCTCCCTTAAAGGCTCTTGGATTTTGAGAAGGAAAAGACAATATTTGGATGACATTGTTTTATTGTGTTGAGTAGAAGCACTGCCATTAGAGATGAAATGGGATTGCCTGTTGACAAAGTTAGGAATGTGGTTTTGTAAATAGCGACCTAGATAGTACTAACAAAAGATTAAACAACAATAGTTGATGATGCAGTAACTCAGGAGGCTATTGAGAGAAGAGGTAATCAAATTAGGAGCTTGATTATGGTTGCTAATACAAGAAAAGGGGGCAAGCTTGTTGAGCATATAGTCAAATGCCAAGTTGTTGTGAATCATAAGAATACATTATTTTCAGTAAAGACTCTTATTTGGCAAAAGATGAATGAGGTAGGCAATGAGTTAAAGCATGTGCCTTGCATGGTTGTTCATGTTTTAAATCTTGAGGTTGGAGACAGTGTTTAAAGTGCTCTCCACTTACTTATCTAGTGGAAGATGATTTGGACAAGAGATTGTTGACTTTGACATGACTTGGAGAAGACTCGTCCAAATGTCCTTGACTGGAATTTGAAGAAGCTGAAGTTTTGCAATTCTTCTATTGGCCTAGTTAAAGTGTGGCAATAAGCTTGGAAAACAAGGGGACATCATTGTTCATAGCATTTGGTAGGACTAAGTGGGAGATTATGTGAATTCCAACGATAATCTGACCATTCATTTTCTCTCTGTTGAATGTTTGAAGTCCAACGGTCATCTGACCATTCCTTTTCTCTCTACCTCTTCATTTAATTGATGTCTCTTAATATTTGGAGAGTTAAATACTTGTATAAATGATTGTAAATGCAAACAGAATTTATTATTAAATTTAATCTGTAAGACAATTACTAAAATCTGTGATGTTAAATTGTATTAAATCTGAGAATGAAACCTTATTGTTATTTTTGTTTAGATGAACCAGTATTCTGCGATTTCTATATCGGTTCATCAATCTTTGACTGCATCTTATATGCGCTGCAGTGACTATGAAGAGTCACGTCTATGATAGACGTGACTCCTCAGGTAGACGTGACTCCTCAGGGAGTCACGCCTATCATAGGCGTGACTGTTCATAGCAGTCACGCATTCTATGTTAAACGCGATTTCCTAAACACTGCTGTCGATGGTGCAAAGTAAACGGTGCAACATAATATATGATATGACATGTATTACTTTGAATGACACTCGATTCCTTTTAATAATATATATTATAATAGTAATAATAACAGTATTAATATTATTATTATTATTATTTGTTTATTCTTATATATTATTTTATATCTGATATAATCAATATTTTATATATTATATTAATATTAATAATAATTATATTAATATTATTATTTTGATATTATTATTATTATTATTATATATTATATTATATTTTATCATCTATCTGATCGAAGCTACTATAAATAACAATGATGAGAAATTTTTTTGTATTTGTTGCAACTGTTAATAAAAGATTTCCTTGTTTTTCCCATAGATGTTGCCTTTAACAGTGAACCATGTAATTCAGTGTGTTGTGTTTATTACATGTGCAATAGTTGTTTGTTTCAATTGATTCTGTATTTCTTTATTTGCTCTTAATTCTCAAACCTATGTATATTGTATATATAAATTGGATGTGTGCATGTGTGTATACCACAGCCGCTGACACATACATTTCGTTGAATGAAAAAATATCTAATTGATTGAACTTTTGAGCAAATGCTTTTTTTTAATCTAGTTTTTGGCAGTTCTACAAGATTAATAGATGAGGTGGCTTAGAAAAGAGATATACGGAAAAACATCAAATACTAAATCCAAAACTCTCATAATTAAAAAAAAAATTATAAAATACCATCAAAACAAGAAACGTGACCAGGGAAGATTGTAACTATGCATATGCAACAAGGCATCTATTTACCGCAAGAGTATAGGTCTTCCATTCATCTGCAAAAATGAATATACTAATCAAAGAAGGCACTGGAATCTACGTATTAATAAACTTCAGGCAATGTAATAATATTAATTGACTGAAATTTTGAATAAATGTTTTTTTTTTAAATCTGTTTTTTTACAAGGAGTTTTAATAGATTAATAGCTCAATCCACAAAAGTATTAGTAACAGTTCAGTGAGGTGGCTTAGAAAAGAGTTGTACTCGAAAGCTACAAATACTAAATCAAAAACTCTCATAATAAAAAATATTTTTATAAAATTCCATCAAAACTATAAAAAAAATGACCAGGGAAGATTATAAAGCCAGCACTATGAATTCTATGCAACAAGGTAGCTAATCTGTCAGCATTCTATACATGCAGTAGGAGTTTTAATCTTGTGCAAAAATGAAAGACATTAATAAAATAAGGTACTAGCATCTGCACATCAATAAACTTCAGTCTACATAAGGCTTTTCATATTTTTATATGAGCCCAACCCTAAAAGAAGGGCCTGTTTTCTCAAAGCCCGAGCAGTAATTGAAATTTTATGTTTCGTCATAAAGCACAGCATACTGCACCAAATGCTACACTTGGATTTGTGAGGTCATAACATTGCAGTTTCATGTTAGATAATCAAATGTAATCCTTCCGACTCATAAAGATCGTCCACTTTCTTGCTATGGAGCTAATCAGTGACTGTGGTCCGTAATATTTTGACATCGTGAATTGGCCTAAAAAACAAATACACATAACTCAGTGCTAGAATCTGTAGAACACCTGTTACTAGCATTGAAAAGTTGAGAAGACTAATTAAACTGCAAACAAAATATTTTATATAATAATACAACGTCCTTAATATGACAAGATGGTAATCAGCTATGTGCTGCATAAAATTTAGAATTAAGTGTTGTTCACATTAACACAGATAAGCATGATAAAAAGCTGTAACCTAATCTGTATTTCAAAAAAATTGGTGCTTCTTTATCATCCGTGGAAAACCAGCTAAGATTTCACAATCAGAACAGTCAGACAGGTGAAGATTAGGAACATTTACATTATTGCATCTTTTTTTAAATCATACAATGTTACATATTTAGGGTCACCTTGTCTTTGTTGTCACACGTATTGGAATATATGGCTAGTTACCTTCAGGAGTTTGTAGGAGGTATGTAACAGGAAGGAATGTCTTTATAAAGCCATGTTGAAAACATTATAGAATCATTCTGAGATATCCCAATTAATAATATTATTATCATTGTGCTACAAACATGTAAATTTAGTATCAGAGCATGGCGTGAGAGAGATGAAAGGAATTACAATTCCTATACTGAGAAGCAATCCAACCAATGGAGCAAATCATGAATAAAGGATACAGCTTAATAGAACGAGACTCGGGCAGTGCAAGCTTCAAGTGGCACAAAGGACTTAGACTTGCAGAAAGAGCCATTATTGGCACTGAGTAAAACCAAATTTGAAACTTGAGATTGCTGGATCATCATGAACCCGTTTCTCTGTTCTAGAGCAATTGATGGTCTATGCATTATATAATTGCAACATCAATAACCCACAAGTCCAAAAGGAGAAGGAAGGATAAAGAATTCTATTAAAGTAATTTATCTTATCCTTTACAGTTAGATGTTTTGTATCTCTTATCTAAAGAGGCTTTTGCTCCTTTGTTAATATTGAATATCTTGGTGACCATTCTGTATATTGTATTTTTTGTAACATGGTATTAGAGCCTAGGTGACACCTCAGGATTGGAGATCACATGAATCCTACAGACTGCAGCACTGACAAATTGCACACACGACACAGGAGCAGCAAAAAGAGGACTGAATTGTACAAGGCTGTTTCAGGCGATTTCTTCCAAAAATCACAGGTCTATATTTTGGGCAAAAAAGTGCAACTTCTTTTCTAATGAAAATCATGTTTTTTTCTACTTCCTATCAGAAATTGCATGATTTAATTTTTGCAAATATTGTGTCATTTTGTCTACAGATCACGTTATATTATTTGAAAAAATCACACCCTATTTTATGCAAGTTTTTGCTGAATTTTTAATAAAAATTGAGAGTGTTCTGTCAAAATCACAACAGATTTTTTCACCACTAAGTCACAAATTTGTTTGTAGTCTGAAAAGAGATTGTGACAGCCAAAAATCATGTGTGAATGCATTGACAATCGCAACTGAAAGAAATTGCGGCCATAGAATTTTTCTACAGTTTTTTGACAAATTGTTAAGATTTTTTTGGACAAATCATAGGTTTTTTCCAAATCATGTTGTCTAGGGTCTGGCAACCAGTTCATGCCATTTTTTGTCTTTTTTTTACATAAATGTGGATTTTTCTTGGCGCTAGGATTTTTGCCAAGTTTCCAAAATTTTCCAGAATTTTCATTGCAGGTTTTTGACAATTTTCTTCTAAAATTACTTTGTTGGCTAGGGTTTCACAGAATTTTTTTTAACATTGCGACAACAACAAGGATCTCAAGGTTTTCCGTAACTTCAAATTGCACGAGGGATGGCATCATTACCAAACATCATGTTGGAAGGTAGCCAGTGCTTCACTGAAAAGAATCACAACATCTGGAAATAGTGCATGCTCATAATCATCGAGTATAGATGTCTCAATAAG
Source organism: Chamaecyparis obtusa (assembly GCA_027943335.1). Taxonomy (NCBI): domain Eukaryota; kingdom Viridiplantae; phylum Streptophyta; class Pinopsida; order Cupressales; family Cupressaceae; genus Chamaecyparis; species Chamaecyparis obtusa. The sequence goes on from BSBK01007465.1 coordinate 725,312, forward strand.
ATCGCCCTCGATACTGACACTCAGCCAACAATTGAAGGTGAAGGCCAAGCCAAGTTTTCTGAGCATCATTGTGAAGCAGTCATGTTGATCAAGTTATCAGTTACTAATGAGATGTTGTCAAAGGTACAAATTTGTAAATCTCTGCAGCCATCTGGAAGCACCTACAAGATCTACCCGAGACATCAGATAAATGTGGGGCCTTCTTCCTAAAACACATGCTCGTCTCTAACATGATGGATGAGAAGATGTCCTTGCAAGAACATTTGATGAAGATCAAGGGCATTCAAGATTAGCTGGCAACTATTGGCTGTGGAAGAAGTTATGGTGGTAATTACCCAAAAGAGTTTACCATGGACATATGAACATTTTGTAGAAACTCTCAATATCACATCTACCAATATTAAGATAAAGTTTGAGAAGCTATGCAATAAGCTCTTGTAGTAGGGTAGATGGTAGAAACAATTCAATAGCAGCAGTGATACACAAAGTGTAGAACAGGCTTTAGCAACCAAGGACAAGGGCAAAGGTAAGTGGCCTCAAAAGAGAGGTCAAGGGAATTCTAATGATGGTTTGAAGAATCTGAAAATATCACATCACTATGGTGGTAAACTTGGTCATATGAGGGAGCACTGCAGAAAGGTTGGTTGATCAGAAATCCAACCCACGAGGGCCTTACAAAAGGCCCGTGTTGCAGAGCATTATGTGCAAAAGGAGTCAGCCTTTTATGCTTTCATGGTCGAACGACAAGCAAATCAGTCCAAATCTTCTATGCGGTACATATATTCTAGAGAATCTCCACATTTCACTCATAGGAAAGATTGGTTCAGAGTACACGGCTTTTGGTCGTGCTGAGGAGTACACACTTGTTGGCACAGGAAATGTGCAAATATATTTTGGAGGGAAAAATCACATTTTCCTCAATCTGTACTGTGTCGGGAGTGGAGCTCAATTTGCTCTCAGTGAGTCAGATTATGCACCATTGTCCCAACTTGGATGTCCTATTTAGCAAACACAAATGCTATATTGTTGACATGGAATCCAAGAAAACCATTGCAATTGTTATTGAAGATCATGGTTTGTATCAGCTTGTTAATATTGAAGAGGTTCAAGAGCAGCATTGGTGGCTAGAAGTGCATCCAATATCAGTACAATATGGCATCAACGAATGGGCACCTCAGCCTAACCTACCCCTCAGTTAGCTCAGGAGAATTAGGCAAACAGCTTACCTAACATGTAGCAGCAGATTCAAAGTGTTTGCAAAGCTTGCCAAGCAAGGAAGTAACACAGAACTCCACTTTTAGATGGAGAGAGCATCTAGAGTCCTATAGCTAGTTCATGAAAACGCTTGTAAACCAATGCATACGGCATCAGTCACTGGTGACAATTATTTTCTCTTGTTTGTTGATGATTTCAATAGGAAAATGTAGGTATTATTCTTGAAGCCAAAATCAAATGTGTTTAAGGAATTCTAGAAGTTCAAATCATTAGTAGAAAAAGTGTTAGGATGTGACAAAATAACTCTTAGGTCTGATAATGGCAATGAATTTTGTTCAAACGAATTCACAGACTACTGTGCTGAAAATGATATCAAATGTCAATTAACAACACCCCATAGTTACCCCACCCGTCGGAGACAGTGGGACAAGGGAACATAGGGACAGGTTTCCAGAAGGGGGGGTCAAAGGGCCTCAATTTGGGGACAGTGACAGGGGAGGGGGACGGGTGTTGTATATACTATATGCTATACATATAGTACTTATAATGCTAGTTACAAAAAGATGTATTAAGACTATTAAGAATTATAATAGAAAAATTGCAAATGTCATACTAAACACTTAAACATTGAACAATGAACATTGAAAATCAAATTAATTATTAGAAATTAGAATATTAAATAAATTTTCTAAGTTGCCAGTTCGGGTTTGAAGAACCAGTTCGCCAGTACGTTAAAATTTTGAAATGGGGTTTGGGCTTATTAATACAAAAACATGTAAAAATTACACACACACACACATATGTATGTATGTATGTATGCAGCCTAGAAGCATGAATTAAGATTAGAATGCCGCATAGTATCATAAAAATAACAAAAACACTATAAACTTGTAATCATAGCATCATATATATTATCAACATCAAAATATTAAAATAATGATATTGAGTTCAAGTATCATTGTTTTGACTTTCGACAATTGGAACTTTATACTAAGGTTCAATCATCTAATGGATTATCTTCATCTTCATCTTCTTCTTCTTCATCAAAGGCATTAGTTGACTCACAAACAGTGCCAATGCCAATGGGATCAGGAGCACCATTAACATTCTCTCTTTCCAAGTCCTCAAATGCTTATTACTTTTTCACTGTGCAGAGAGCTTGTTTGTTTGTAATTAACATCCTACTTGAAAAATGTTATAAAAGTAGCTTGCAACTCCCTTCACCTTTTGAAGATATTGTTTAATGTTTAAAATATGATTAATCACTATAGAGAGCTTCCAATTAATCGGTTAGGGGTCATTATCAGAAATTGGATAAAAAAAATTCACTGGAAGAAATCTCAAGGGCTAGTTTAAGTTGATGTAATAAATATTTGAACTTCAGCAAATTTTGTTTTGTAATGTTAAAGATCTTATTCAAATTCTGTAATAATTGTTTTCTGCACTAAATTATAGAATGTTTCTCAGTGGAACTGTACCAGGTTCGCACTTGGTCTGCTTGGGTCTGCCCTAGTTTGACCTTGGTTCAACCTAGGTTTGGCCTGGACAAACCAGCCTCCCTGGGTTCGAACCCTGGTGGAACCCACAAGTGAATCACGACCAGGAACAAGGACCAATTCAAAATTCGCCTCGTCCGAAGGGCCAGGGGGCGAGCTAGGTAACTTAGTAAAATTTCAATTTGACAAATGAAATTGTTGAATCGGCAAACAAAAGATTTCTATTATATCAAAAATATCATAAAGATGATCAATGAGTAGCATGATATAAAAACAAGTACAAAATGTCCTCAGCTAGCTTATCGTTTAAATGTCTTACGTTTGCAAATGATTTTCAATCAGCCAAAACTATATGTATATAATATGTATCTGATTTGCTTGCAAATATATATATATAAAGAAATTTTTAAAAATTAGACTTTTTAAATGTCTAGGGACACAAGAATTACAGAAGTTCTCGAGACGCTTAAGGTACTCCTGGGCGTCCCTATGTTCCAGCGGACGATTGATTGGCGGTTGAGCAACGGTGGGGGGGATGTGGGGATCGGATCCCCCTGTCGCAATAACACGAGGGTCCAAGGGCAGGGACGTGTCCCTATCTAACACTGCAACACCCTAAACCCTACAACAAAATGGAGCAGTTGATAGAAGGGACCATTAAATCATGGAGATGGCCCAATATATGTTGGAGAACAAGAGTCTTCACAAGAAATTTTGGCTGAGACAGCTTACTCTGCAATTTATCTTCTCAACAAGTCTCCCACACAAGCAATGAAGGAGAACACCCCAAGGGAAGGATAGTCTAGGAGGAAACCAAAGGTGAGCCATCTTAAGGTTTTTGGTTCTACCACATATGTCTGGATTCCAAATGCAAAGAGAAGCAAACAAGACTCGAGGAGTCAAAAGTTGTTGATTACAAGATACAACGAAAATCATTAAGCCTACAAGCTGACTGGTTTTGAAATAGACCAGTTGACATTCAGCAAGGATGTGATCGATGAATTTGGGGCTTTTCAGCTGTAATGGCCCCAATTTTCACAATAATGTTTTGTGAGCTTTTAGCCAATTCTGAGTTTCCCGTAAGCCTCTAGAAGTGCTAGGATAAACTCCAAACTTCTTGGAGGGTCCAAGTTCAGTTTTTATTGGCATTTGTTTATGCAATTGAGCTCAATAGGTGATATGGATCACTCTGATGCTTTCACAAGCATTTTCAGCTTCCTAGGTGTTGTGACCTTTTCACATCATTGCTCCATTGCAAATGGGGACCCCCTCTTTCCACTTGTTAGTCTTAGGGTTTTGGTGGTAGAATCAGTTTGATATCCAAAAGTGTCTGTTTTGCATTAAGAAGTGGGTAAGCCTCCAAGCCTCTAAAAATATGGACAAGTCAAATAGGGTCAAGTTATAAAATTGTAAAGTTTTGATGGCAAATTCTTAAGTTTTAGGATGTTTTGGGTAGTCAAATGGTCTTCAAGATGTCTTAACGCCATATTTTACTTGTTAACTTGGACTAAAATGATGAAGATAATGCAAGAGAAGTGCAGAGTCCTTATGGGGGTCGTTTTTCCACCAAATTTGGCCTATTAGTCCCTATGGAAATTGATTTTCCACTAAGTCCTGATCAAAAGCCCCTATGGAGGTCAATTTTCCACTCCTGGGAAGTGAAATCCAAGTTCAGAATGCTAAAAGTCCCTATGGAGGTTGGTTTTCCACTCTTGGGAAGCAAGAACAAGTAACAATCAAATCGGAAGGCCATTTGTCCCTACGAGGGTCGAGTTTCCACTCCAGGACATGGGGGCCAAGTCAAAAGCTAAAAGTCCCTATAGGGATCATTTTTCCACTAGCTAAACACTTGGGATTCTTTTTGGGAAAGAGCGGAAGTGGAAAGTCTCTATGGACAAGGAATTTCCACTTCGTCCCTATGGCAATCATTTCTCCACTGGGTTGACACTAAAAGAGTTGTTGGAGTTGAAGACGGGAATGTCCTTATGGACATGGAATTCCCACTGGCCCCTATGAGCATAGAATTTCCATTTTGTCCCTATGGAGCCAAAATTTCTACTTGAAGAGTGAAGGACCCAATTTGCCCTTATGGACAAGCAATTTCCACTTGACCCTATGTTGGCATCACTAACCGGTAAGCTCTCTACCGGTCCAAGTGTTGTCATTGATTGACAAGAGAGGATAGAGATTTGTTGTCTCTATTATAGAGGGGACTCTTCATCAAGAGAAGCTGTGAAACCAGTCACTACACTAAGCATCAGCAACCGGATAAAGCACTCAGCAGAGAAGAGTGTATCCTAGTATCAACCAAGGACCGACCTCAACTGGTATAGACAAGCACAAATAAAAGCATATCCAACTAATGTCTATAACACAACTGGAACAGTGCAATTGGTAATCTGCCACACCAAGGGCGTGTACCCGGTAAGCCAAGAAAGAGACGTTCTAAGACTCTTACCTGTTTATAGCATGAAGAACTCAACCGATATATTATAAGACTCCGGTATGAACCCAGGAAGTCATAGTCAACTGTCTATTCCAACCAACTCTTCTTGACCGGGATTTATTGCAGTAAATCCATGTGATATTGAGTTGTCTTGGTGATCAGTTTGAGGCGTAGGTAAAGGATTTAAAGCCGGAATCAATGGTTTCTTGAGGCGCGACTGAAGGATTTAAAGCCGGATTCAGTGGCTTTAAATCGAAGTGTTATCTCTTGTGAAGAAAGGTTGCCTGACACGCAACTGTTGTTTTCTTCATGTAGTGGATGAAGCCAGAGCTTGCATCGGATGCTTGCTCAGAGAACTAACACTTCACTGAGTGATGGATTCGTTGGATCTCAGGATTAGGTCATGCATTTGAGGCGCAGTCAGGGCAACAAAACTGAATATATTCTTATTTCTATTGAGAAGAAGAATTCCCTTCATTCTGCCGAGAAAAAGGGTGAACCTATATGCTACAGTAGCAAGGGTTAGAGAAGTAGCAAGGGTTAGAGAAAATCGACAAAGAGATAATAGGTTGTGCAAGGCAGCACAACAACAGTTGAGAATACTCCTGTGTTAACCGGTGATAATTCTCAGTAGAGCACAAATAGAGATCACATCTGGCTAAGCAGAGCCTTCAGTAAAGATCTTGATTCTATTGTTTTCCAGCAAACTACAAAAGACAAATCTCAGTATTTGGGTGGACTCTAACAGGTCCCTTGTATCAAAATCCCTTAACTGGGTGACATCTTTCAAGGTGTTTGAAGTCCCTTAACCGGGCAGGTCTTAACAGACCTTACTGTAACAAATCCCTTGACCGGGTCGCACCTAGCAAGTGCATTTTATCCCTTGACTGGGTAGGCTCTTAACAGGGCGTACTTCAGAAGAGTACAAATATTGTGAGGTCTCCTCACACCGTGGTTTTCACCCTAACCGGGTTTCCACGTGATAAATCTGGTGTCACTTTGTGTTTGAATACTTGCTATTTTATTTGCTTAGAACTGCTTGTTTTTGTGCTGCAAGTTTACTTCACTGGATTAAAGAAAAAAAAGGAAAGATTTTTCAAAGTGTTGATTCACCCCTCCCCTCTCAACACCGGTTGGGACTATCAATTGGTATCAGAGCCTTGTTTTGTTTTTCTTTGTTACTTAACCGCATAGAGAGAAAGATATGATGATGAGAAAGGAAGGACCAAAGTTTTCAAAAGAAAACTTCACCTTATGGTGCAACAAGATGAAGCTATATATGAAGACCAACGGTGACCAGTACTGGAATCATGTTACCAATGACTACAGTGAGCACACGGCTGCCATGGACATGATAGTTAGCACTTTACCCGACCACGTGTTTACTGAAATTGAACATCTTAACTCCGCCTGCAAAATGTGAAAAAAGTTACAAACAGTCTATGGAGGAGATCCCAATGTTCAAAGAGCCAAGGTCAAAAGCCTCAGGGGAAAGTATGACGACATGAGAATGAATGATGGAGAAGATATCGAGCAATATAGCAACCGAATCAAGGAAGTGATCAACTCCATCAGAAGTGCTGGAGGCAAGCTGACTGAAGAAGAGGTGGTGAGCAAAATACTGAGAACTCTCAGACCTAAGTATGCCATCAAGATCTCTGCCATTCAAGAGCTCAAATCCGTAAGCAACGATCAAGTCACCTTAGACTCCCTAATCGGTAAGTTGGCTGCTTTTGAATTAAGCAACTTTGATAATAGCCTATCTGTTCAGGAAGCAACATTTAAATCATCGGTCAATGCCTCTTCCACCAAAAAGGGAAGAGAAACCGGTAACTCCTCTACCGGTAAGATCGGCAACCTCATTGAGAATCTGCTCTCAAAGGAGACGGAGCAAGATGAGTTTGAAGCTCTAATTGCTAAGAGATTCCCTAGAGGGAAAGGGAAGTATAAAGGGAAACTCCCTTTAAAATGCTTCTCTTGTAACAAAATAGGACACATTGCTGCCCGATGTCTAGATAATGAAAACAGAGACAAAAGAGACCGATTCAAGAACAAAGAAAAGCAGGAATGCTATCTTGCGGAGGAAGGAGTCACAGACTATGAGTCTGAAGACTCAGAAGATCCAGAAATTGCATTTGTTGCAATAAAGGAGGAGAGCCTAACTCTTAATGAAGTTGCACTCATATCCAAATCTCATCAGTATGACAATTGGATCATTGACAGCGGATGTACTCACCATATGACCAGTGACGAGCAAGTTCATCAACTTGGAGCTCAACGACAGCGGATCAATCACATTTGGAAACAATGCCCCTTGTGCCATCAAGGGTAAGGGATCTATTGTTCTCTGCATTAATGTTGTCTGTGAAGACGTGTACTGGGTCGAAGGACTCAGGTATAACCTGATGAGTGTTGCACAGCTAAACAACAAAAGTTTCCAGTTGGAATTTGGTCAAGGCTCCTGCGTAGTCAAAAATCAATCTGGATCTCACGTTGCAACCGGTAGACAGAGCAAAGGCAATCTGTTCTACCTAGACTCAACAGAAGGAGCCTGTTTAATTGCTTCTGTCAAAGGAGAATCAAGCAAGATTGGTCTTATCTCCAAAGAAGACAGTAGCTGGCTATGGCACAAGAGACTCTGTCATATAAACTTCGACAGCATTGTCAAAGTGAGCAGGAAGAAATCGGTCAGAGGATCCCAGAAATTGCAAAACCCATGGGAGGCATTTGTAAGGATTGTCAGTTAGGAAAACTGACAGGAGCAAATTTCGGTAGCAAGTCCTTCTCTGCTGAAAATGTCCTAGATCTTGTACACACAGACCTGTGTGGACCAATGAGGACAAAGAGCTATCATGGAGACCAGTATTTCATGTTGTTTGTAGATGATTTCTCGAGAATGATGTGGACACTCTTTCTCCGTGAGAAATCGGAAACCTTTCACATTTTCAAAGTTTACAAGGCTAGAGTGGAAAAGGAAACTCGTAGAAGCTTGAAATGTCTGAGGTCGGACAGAGGAGGTGAGTACACCTCTCAAGAGTTTACTCATTACTGTGAGGAACATGGCATACAGAGACAGTTCTCTGCACCTAGGACTCCTCAGCAGAATGGAGTAGCAGAAAGAAGAAACAGAACACTGATCGACTGTGTTAGAACCCTGTTGATCCAAAAGAATCTTCCTCATCACTTCTGGAGAGAAGCTGTCAACACTACTGTGTATACAATCAACCGAGTTCAAGTCAAAAAGGGAACCGGTAAGACGCCTTACGAACTATGGTTTAAGCATACTCCCAGTGTAGGCTACTTCAGAATCTTTGGTAGTAAATGTTATATCAAAAGAGAAATGTTTTCTGGGAAGTTTGATCCCAAGAGCGATGAAGGAACATTTCTGGGTTATTCTACCAAAAGCAAAGCTTATCGGTGTCTGAACAAAAGAACAGGCAAGATAATTGAAAGCATCAATGTAAAAATTGATGAATCATCAAAACCAAACAAGAGGACCAAACATGTCAATCATGAAAATTTTTAACTTACTAATGGAGGAGATGTCTTTGAGTTTCATGAAGCAAAAACTGAAGAAGAGGAGGCAACTCCCACTGACAGAAATCAAGAGCGAGAGACTTTGCCCGAAGCTAACAGGACACCCCAAGATGGTGAACAAGTAGATGATCAGAACCATGATGAAGATATTGCTCAACAAGATGAACTGGACCAGGAACAGAAGCCGGCTCTTCCAAGGTATCTCACATATCACTCTACTGACAATATAATTGGTGACAGACATGGGAACATCCTGACCAGGAAAAAGGCAAAAGAGAACGTCTGTCTTCTCTCGTGTGTTGAGCCCAAAACCACCAGAGAAGCCCTTGAAGATGAAAATTGGGTCAAGGCCATGGACGAAGAAATTGAGCAAATAGAAAAGAATGACACATGGGAACTTGTGCCAAGACCTCATGACAAAAACGTAATTGGGACTAAATGGGTTTACAGAAACAAACTGAATGAGGATGGTAAAGTCATCAGAAATAAAGCAAGGCTGGTTTGCAAAGGCTATGCTCAGGAAGCTAGACTAGACTATGGAGAAACTTCTGCACCAGTAGCTAGACTGGAAGGGTGAGAATTCTTCTTGCCTATGCAGCTCACAAAGGCTTTAAAGTGTACCAAATGGATGTGAAGTCTGCATTCCTCAATGGAATACTAGAAGAAGTCTACATTGAGCAACTGGAAGGGTTTACATCTGCTCAAAAGACTAATATGGTCTGCAAACTAAAAAAGGCTCTTTATGGGCTCAAGCAGGCCCCAAGGGCTTGGTATGAAAGGTTGCATTCATATCTTCTGACAATTGGATTCATCAGAACAGGTGACAATAGCAATATGTATCTTAAAACCGAAAAGGATGGAAATCTAATTGTTGAAATCTTTGTTGATGACATCATCTTTGGAGGAGATGACAAAATGAGCAAAGCATTTGCTGAAGAAATGAAGAAAGAATTTGAGATGTCTATGAGAGGGCCCATCAAATTCTTTATTGGACTACAGGTCCATCAACTAAAAGAAGGTATCTTCATCTCTCAATCCAAGTACATAAAAGAAATTCTCAAGACTTTTGGACTAGAAGAATCCAAACCGATTGGAACTCCAATGATAACTAATCTTAAGTTATCAAAGGAGGATGATGCCAAAGAAGTAAATGAAACAATGTATCGGTCCATGATAGGAAAATTGCAGTATGTTGTTCACAGCAGACCGGACATTGCTCATGCAGTTGGCATAGTGACAAGATCCTCTGCTAATCCCAAAGAAACACATCTAATTGCAGTCAAGAGAATCTTCAAATATCTAAAGGGAACCGAGGAATATGGCTTATGGTTTCTACACAAGGGTGGATTCCATATTAAAGTCTACACAGATGCAGACTGGGCTGGCAACGTGGATGATAGAAAGAGCACAAGTGGTGGTGCATTCTTTCTAGATGGAAGAATAGTATCGTGGACAAGTAAGAAGCAGAATTGCATTTCACAATCCACTGCTAAAGTTGAATATGTTGCTGCTGCAATAACACAGGTGATCTGGATCAAACAATTGCTGGAAGGTATTCAGGAGCAGGTACCTGAACCGATCGCAATTCACTGTGACAGTACCAGTGCCATAAACATATCCAAAAATCTTGTTATGCACTCCAAGACCAAGCACATTGCCATCAAGTATCACTACTTGAGGGAACTTGTACAGAACAAAGAAGATTGGAGTATGTGTCCACCAAAGAACAGATTGCTGATATATTCACAAAGCCATTACCAAAGAGTACTTTTGAGTATCTCAGAGGTAGACTTGGGGTTGTACCCCTCTCAAATCATCAGTAATCATCAACAGGAAGTCATCAGTTCATTATGATTCAAACAAAAGATTACATCTTATCTTTTATGAACTGATGAAAAGGACTGCTACTCGCATGTAATGTCCCCGATTTAGCAGGTCTCTGCAGTTGAGCTTAGTTAGTTCATCAATGCGACCCTCGTGAGCTGACAATGTGTTTTGAGGGTCTCAGGGAGTTTCTGGGACGGATTTACTATTTTTGGTAAGTCTATTTTTAGCAGTGGCTATTTTTGGCAAGGCAATGCCTATTCCTGGTTGGGCAGTTGGACCTGGTGCTTTGTCAGAGTTCATTAATTGCAGGCAGACAGTTCTGTGGCTTATTTTTTAAATGTGTTATTAAATTAAATTATTTTCATTTAATTTAATAACTTATGACTTTATAACTTTATGTTATAAAGTGGAGTTATTTTTTAAAGCCAATTAAGTGAAAATATTAAAAAAGTGCCTTTTCTAAAAAGCCTATTTATTCTACTCAAAAAAGCACTTTTGTTATCTTATGCAATCATTATTATTTTCTTGGAATTTGGGAAGAAGACAAACCTGGCTAGGGTTTCGAGGACGGATTCTTCATCTCGTAATTTGAGCCATCTTTTGTCGGTGGTGAATTTTACTTCTGATTAATTTTGCTATCTCAATTCAATGCTGTGGTATATTGGATTGATGAAAGTTTCAATTCTGGAATTTGAGTGCTAATAAATTTGTGTGGAGAATTCAGTCAAATCGAGATTCTGATATAGTTTTTGGCGGCTGATTAATAATTGTCAATCTTGTGAGAGTCTTGATCTAGCGTTTGAAATTGTTGTTGAAGTGTTTGCAAATAAGGTGGATTATCGAAATTTCTTGGAGTTCATGAGTTGTGCTGCGAAATATATTAATAGGAGGAAGCGTTAAGTGTTGGCAGGAAAATCCTTTAGCAATTGTCAACGTCCAGCAAGAGACTGGCATGTGAATCACCTTGGCACGGGTAGTAGATTTCTGGAACACACGTTAACTCCTAGCAAAGCCGTGAACCTTCTTTCTGGAACGGCATTCAATATTTTGTGACTGCTCCGCTTTTGCTAAGGGTAGTCATGGGTGATACAAGGGAGGCGTGATTAATTCCCTGGCTTCGTGGAAGACACAGCAGGGCCAATCATTCATTTTTTTGGCACAACATCCTAGCATTGATACCATACGTACCGTTTTCTGCAAGCATGTGAACTGATTTGTCAAGGTGGCAGTTTCATTGCAAGCCAACGTTGACAGCTGGTGATATTATAGAGTTCCAGGTGTTCTTTTGATTTGTTCCGATAATAAGTTATTATGTAATTGTTCCCGATGCAAATGTTTAATAATTCATGATATGTCAAGAGGACATTATTAAATTGAATTTTGATATTCCAAGTTGGAGCATAAACAAATATTATAACTGTTGGTTAGAGCAATATTAAGATATAAATGCAAATATTCCAAGTTAATATTGAATATTCAGAGAGAGCCAATTTAGGTTCTTCACAGTGGTATCAGAGCCAAATTCTTGCCAGCCTACAAGGTAATTTGGGTTCAACATGGCACAGAGGTTTAGACCTGGCATGTACTACTCCCGCAGAGGTCCTAATTCTCTTCCTAGTGAGGGAGAACCTGAGATACAGTTTGGCAGTATGGGAGACAGAGGTGCAAGTGGTTCAGGTAATGCAGATGGTTCAGAATATAGGGATGCCGCTACTGCTTCGGAACTTGATAGAGAAGTCCGTGATACTTTCCGGGGTATTGCAGATGGTCAACATCATGTTGCTACTATACTACAGCAGTTATCTGATACATTACAGCAGATGACAATTCCTGGTGATCGTGGCCGAGACAGAGGTGCTCGGAGTGCTTCAGCTAGTTCTCATCGATCTAGACTAGATGACAGGTCACGTGTGGGTGACGGGATGAGAGCTGAGGATCGTCCTAGGCAAGAGAACAGACATGACAGAGCAGGGCATGCTGGTGTTTATGATAGACCTCAGCGTCCTGTATTTTTGAGACCTGAGGTGGATGCGGTTAGCATTGAATCTGAGGCTGCTCTGTTTGTAGATGAAATTGTTGCACATTATGCTGAGTGGGATGCCCTACCACATGCGATTAAACATAATCTGAATTTTGACAAGTTTCTTTCACAGAAACGTGAGCACACTAGGGGTAGACCGGTACCTGACAGACAGAGGCCTAGGGATACAGATTTACGCCAGGCAACCAACAAGATGATTCTAGATCATTATGATGGTAGTGGTAAGGTGATAGCACGAGCTTGGGTTCACAAGCTGGACACTTATTTGTCTTTACGTCCTATGTCTGAGGAGGACGCCATTCGCTTTGCTATGCTACATCTGGATGGTATAGCTCATGACTGGTGGTACCATGGGTTGGTGTCACTCCGACACAATCAGATTATGTTCTATCAAGAGTTCGTGGATAGATTGATAGAAAGGTTTGATAAGAAGGATCCTGAAACATATTTCAAAGAGTTGGCTCAATTGCGTCAAACAGGTAATTTGGAGGCTTTTATCAGTGAGTTTCAGCAGTTGTCTGTTATGGTCTATGACATTTCAGAGAGGAGAGTTATGCTCTTTGTGGAGGGATTGATGGAGCCTACCAGAGGATGGGTTAAGTCTTTGGACCCACCCACCTTGCAAGAAGCTATGAAAAAAGCAAAGAATTTGGAAGCATTTACTCCACGGAACAGATTTGCTATGAGACCTCCCAATACTTCTTATGATAGGGCAGCACCAAAAAGGGAGGATAGAGCTGATTCTAGTCGTCCTACAACAGACCCTTTGGATCAAGAAACTTTAAATGATCTAAAGAGAAGGAAATTATGCTTTCATTGTAGAGGACCCTATGATTTGAATCATGATTGTCCCTTAAAACCAAACGGAAAGAATAAGATGATGGAATGGTTTTATGATGATGAAGATGATTCTGATTTTTCGGGACGGCGAGCTGATGATGAGCATGACTCACATGAGATTCCGGGTAATGATGATGAACAGGTGGTTAATTCTGATTTTAAGGTTGTATACCTCACTAGCATGAGGAAGGAATATTCTTTTAGATGCATGGTCTCTTGGCAGGGCAGTGAGTCATTGATCTCTTTGACACAGGAGCTACTCATAATTTTATTGACTCTCGTTTGGTGGCCAAGAAGGGATTTGAAACTGAAGATTTTGAAGGACTTAGAGTACAGGTAGCTGATGGTTACTCTCTCAAGTGTAATAAAAAGATTCCTGAGCTTCCTGTAAAGTTGAATAATTATTCCTTCAAGGTAGATTTTTATGTGGTTGACATGGGCAGCACAGATATAGTTTTTGGCATGAGCTGGTTGCATTCACTTAAAGATATCTACATGAATACGGAAAGGATGGAATTGAGGTTCATCAAGGATGGTAAGACACACATTCTTAAGGCCATTTAGGGTGGTGATTTGAAGACTATTTTCTACAACCGTATGCAGCGTTTGGTAAAGCATGATGATGTTATTGATTGGGCAGCAGAGTGTAGGGTGTTGTCTACATCAGATAACACAGATGGGTCAGCTTATCATCTGGATATTCAGCAGCTCAGAGTTAAACACTCCAAGGTGTTTAATGATTTACCTTATGGCAGACCACCTGACAGAGGAATTGAACACATTATTGAGTTAGAGCAGGGCACTAAGCCCATCATGATTACTCCTTACCGGCACCCTAAGCGATTGAAGGATGAGATTGAAAAGACCATTCAGGAGCTGCTCGCTATGGGACATATTAGGCCAAGTAAGTCTCCCTTTGCTTCATCTGTTGTTTTGGTGAAGAAAAAGGATGGGACACTCAAAATGTGTATAGATTACCAAATGCTGAACAAGAAAACTATTAAAAACCGATACCTGATTCCTCGTATTGATGAGTTACATGGGGCCAAATACTTCTCCAAGATTGACTTGAGATCCGAATACCATCAGATCAAAGTTAGAGAGCAGGATGTGGAGAAGACGGCATTCAGGTGTCATTGTGGCCATTTTGAGTTTCTAGTCATGCCTTTCAGTTTGACTAATGCTCCCGCTACATTTCAATCTACTATAAACAGAGTCTTCCATGGTTAGTTGCGGAGATTTGTTCTTGTTTTCTTTGACAACATCTTAGTCTATAGTAAGACTTGGGATGAGCATGTAGCACATTTGGATACAGTACTCGGCATTCTTGATGAGACCTCCTTGTTTACCAAGGAGTCCAAATGTGCTTTAGGCATGACAGAGTTACTGAATTTGGGGCATATCATCAGCGCAGAGGGAGTTCGCATGGACTCGGACAAGGTTCGTGCTATTTTGGAGTGGCCTACACTAGGAAACTTGACACAGCTGAGGGGATTCATTGGTTTATGTGCTTTCTATCGAAGATTTGTGTCAGGTTTCTCTAGACATGCAGCGCCGCTTACTGATTTAACCCGTAAGGGTCCTTTTATTTGGACTGATCAGGCACAGGAGTGTTTTGAGAAGTTCAAGGTGATCATGACTACATGCCCGGTTTTGGCACTACCGGACTTCACGAGACCCTATTGTTTTTGAGAGCCGTAAGCTCAGGGGTCCAAAGAGGCTGTTTAGTATTTATGACAAGGAAATGTTGGCCATTATGCATGCCTTGGCCAAATTCAAGCAGTACTTGGTAGGGAGCAAATTTTGTATTAAAACTAATCATAACAGCTTGAAGCATTTCCTTGGATAACGTGATCTTAATGAGAGACAGCAAAAGTGGGTTAGCAAGTTGCAGTCCTATGACTTTGATATTTCTTATATAAAAGGTACTCAAAATGTGGTAGTTGATGCCCTTTCACGGAGACCCCACTTGTGCGTGATTTCAGAGATAGCTAAGAATTGGAGACATCTAATTGTTACAGAGTATGCTCGTGATCAATGGGCCTCTGGTATTGTTGATGGCAGTTAGAGGACAATGATTATACACTTGTGAATGAGCTAATCATTTACAAGGAGAGAATATATTTAGTCCCTGGGTCTAGTGTCAAACAGATCATTTTTCGGGCTTTCCATGATTCACCCTTGGCAGGACATCCGGGTTTCTTTAAGACCTATAGGCAAATTTGTGAGAGGTTCACTTGGAAGGGGCTAAAGACAGATGTTTAGCAGTATGTCTATGAGTGCTCTGTTTGTCAACAGAACAAACAGGAGCATACTTATCCGGTCGAGTTGTTACAGCCACTTCCCATTCCTGAATGGAAGTGGGCTTGTTTATCTATGGATTTTATTGTGGGTTTGCCGAAAGCCCAAGGTAGAGACTGTATTTTCGTGGTGGTAGATCCTCTTACCAAGTACGCCCATTTCTTTCCGATTACCACCACTTTTTCAGTTGTTCGGTTAGCCGAGTTATTTTTCCGGGAGGTTTTCAGATTACATGGTTTGCCCCGAACTATTGTGAGCGATCGTGATAGCCGCTTTATGAGTCATTTCTGGCAGGAGTTTTTCCGGTTATGTGGGACAGAATTGACTCCCAGCACTAGTTACCACCCTCAGACGGATGGTCAGACTGAGATAGTGTATAAATGGGTGGAGGGCTATCTGCGGAATTATGTTTCTTCTCAGCAGCGAGCTTGGGTGAAGTGGATACATTTATGTGAGTTTTGTTATAATTCCACTCATCACATGACTATTCAGATGTCACCGTTCCAGGCTTTGTATGGGTATGATCCACCTAGTTTCATGGATTTATTATGCAGTGACAGTCAAGTGCCCAGTGCTGGGGATATGTTACAGGATGGTTAGGATATCATGCGAACATTAAAAGATAATATTCAGAGGGCTCAGAATCAGCAGAAGCAGTATGCTAATCAGAGGAGGACTGCTTGTTCTTTTCAGGTGGATGATATGGTTTATTTGATGCTACAGCCCTATAGGCAGTCTTCTATCAAGAAGAGCGGAGCTGAGAAGCTCAAGCCCCGTTACTATGGACCTTTCCGTGTAGTTCGCCGGGTGGGAGAGGTTACGTATGAGCTGGATTTACCTCCTGATAGCAGGGTTCATAATGTTTTCCACGTCTCACGCCTCAAGAAGGCATTGGGTCAGCATGTTGTACCATCTTCTACATTACCTCCCTTGGATGATGCGGGCAGGTTGGAGTTGGTCCCTAAAGCTATTTTGGAGACCAAGGAGAGGCATCTGCGGCGTAGAGTTGTTAGAGAGCTTTTGGTGAAGTGGCACAGACTTCCTGATGAGGATGCCACTTGGGAGCCTAAGGATATTCTGCAGCACGCAGGATTGCGATTGCTTGGGGACAACCAATCTTGGGAAGGGAGGATTGTAATATCCCTGATTTAGCAGGTCTCTGCAGTTGAGCTTAGTTAGTTCATCAATGTGACCCTCGTGTGCTGACAGTGTGTTTTGAGGGTCTCGGGAGTTTCTAGGACGGATTTACTATTTTTGGTAAGTCTATTTTTAGCAGTGGCTATTTTTGGCAGGGCAGTGCCTATTCCTGGTTGGGCAGTTGGACCTGGTGCTTTGTCAGAGTTCGTTGATTGCAAGCAGACAGTTCTGTGGCTTATTTTTTAAATGTTTTATTAAATTAAATTATTTTCATTTAATTTAATAACTTATGACTTTATAACTTTATGTTATAAAGTGGAGTTATTTTTTAAAGCCAATTAAGTGAAAATATTAAAAAAGTGTCTTTTCTAAAAAGCCTATTTATTCTACTCGAAAAAGCACTTTTGTTATCTTATGCAATCATTATTATTTTCTTGGAATTTGGGAAGAAGACAAACCTGGCTAGGGTTTCGAGGACGGATTCCTCATCTCGTAATTTGAGCCATCTTCTGTCGGTGGTGAATTTTACTTCTAATTAATTTTGCTATCTCAATTCAATGCTGTGGTATATTGGATTGATGAAAGTTTCAATTCTGGAATTTGAGTGCTAATAAATTTGTGTGGAGAATTCAGTCAAATCGAGATTTTGATATAGTTTTTGGCGGCTGATTAATAATTGTCAATCTTGTGAGAGTCTTGATCTAGCGTTTGAAATTGTTGTTGAAGTGTTTGCAAATAAGGTGGATTATCGAAATTTCTTGGAGTTCATGAGTTGTGCTCTGAAATATATTAATAGGAGGAAGCGTTAAGTGTTGGCAGGAAAATCCTTTAGCAATTGTCAACATCCAGCAAAAGACTAGCACGTGAATCACCTTGGCACGGGTAGTAGAGTTCTGGAACACACGTTAACTCCTGGCAGAGCTGTGAACCTTCTTTCTGGAACGGCATTCAATATTTTGTGACTGCTCCGCTTTTGCTAAGGGTAGTCACGGGTGATACAAGGGAGGCGTGATTAATTCCCTAGCTACGTGGAAGACACAGCAGGGCCGATCATTCATTTTTTTGGCATAGCGTCCCAGCATTGATACCATACGTGCCGTTTTCTACAAGCACATGAACTGATTTGTCAAGGTGGCAATTTCATTGCAAGCCAACGTTGACAGCTGGTGATATTATAGATTCCCAAGTGCTCTTTTGATTTGTTCCGATAATAAGTTATTATGTAATTGTTCCCTATGCAAATGTTTAATAGTTCATGATATGTCAAGAGGACATTATTAAATTGAATTTTGATATTCCAAGTTTGAGCATAAACAAATATTATAACTGTTGGTTAGAGCAATATTAAGATATAATTGTAAATATTCCAAGTTAATATTGAATATTCAGAGAGAGCCAATTTAGGTTCTTCACATCGTAGGGAGAGCAGAGTATGCAAATCTTGCTGATTAGCCTTTTGGCATTCTATTGTCAAAAAGGGGGAGAATATGACTACCTATCATATTTTTGCCATCAATGCCAAAGGGGGAGATTGTTGGCATCACTAACCGGTAAGCTCTCTACCGGTCCAAGTGTTGTCATTGATTGGCAAAAGAGGATAGAAATTTGTTGTCTCTATTATAGAGGGGACTCTTCATCAAAAGAGGTTGTGAAACCGGTCACTACACTAAGCATCAGCAACCGGATAAAGCACTCAACAGAGAAGAGTGTATCCTAGTATCAACCAAGGACCGACCTCAACCGATATAGACAAGCACAAATAAAAGCATATCCAACTAATGTCTATAACACAACCAGAACAGTGCAACTGGTAATCTGCCACACCAAGGGCGTGTACCCGGTAAGCCAAGAAAGAGACGTTCTAAGACTTTTATCTGTTTATAGCATGAAGAACTCAACCGATATATTATAAGACTCTGGTATGAACCGAGGAAGTCATAGTCAACTGTCTGTTCCAACCAACTCTTCTTGACCGGGATTTATTGCAGTAAATCCATCTGATCTTGAGTTGTCTTGGTGATCGGTTTGAGGCGCAGGTAAAGGATTTAAAGCCGGAATCAGTGGTTTCTTGAGGCGCGATTGAAGGATTTAAAGCCGGATTCAGTGGCTTTAAATCGAAGTGTTATCTCTTGTGAAGAAAGGTTGCCTGACACGCAACTGTTATTTTCTTCATGTAGTGGATGAAGCCAGAGCTTGCATCGGATGCTTGCTCAGAGAACTAACACTTCACTGAGTGATGGATTCGTTGGATCTCAGGATTAGGTCATGCATTTGAGGCACAGTCAGGACAACAAAACTAAATATATTCTTATGTCTGTTGAGAAGAAGAATTGTCTTCATTCTGCTGGGAAAAAGAGTGAACCTATATGCTACAGTAGCAAGGGTTAGAGAAGTAGCAAGGGTTAGAGAAAATCGACAAAGAGATAATAGGTTGTGCAAGGCAGCACAACAACAGTTGAGAATACTCCTGTGTTAACTGGTGATAATTCTCAATAGAGCACAAATAAAGATCACATCTGGCTAAGCAGAGACTTAAACTTCAATTGCAACCTTTAATTCCCTGATTTTCTTAGTCATAAAGCCTCAAATCAATAACAAAATCAGGCATAATAAAGCCTGAAATTTATTTTCTCAATCAGATTTCTTTCCAAAATACTAACTTCAAGCTTCATACAAGATAATGGTTGATCAAAAGGTGAAGGGGGCTAGTTCAAGGAGATGAAGTTCAAAGGAGGATAACACTTCAAGATGACAAGGATATAATGGTAAAATAATGAATGTCTTATTAAACAAAGATCATAAATGATATATATATACAAGTATACACAAGAATGTTTCTATAACGAACAAAGAGAGAGAAATAGAAACATTTTGAAGAGAGAAAGAGAGTTTCCATATTGAACAGAAAGAGAATATGGAAACATAGAAGAGGAGTGACCATTAGAAATAGAAATAAATCTACGAAAGAGAGAGAAACAAAAATAGAGAGATTTAACTCTAATAAAGGAAGCTTGACAAAGGAAAGAAAATTTGTAGATCATTATTTCAAGATCAAGCCTTCATCAAGCAAGGTCATGGGGACAAGTCCAAGTTTAAAGGCAAGATTGAATGCATAGACAAGTTCAAGTTCAAGAACAAGAGGCACTTGAAGACCATGAAGAAGGAAAGTTCCATCAAAGAATTGATTGATGCAAGGAAAGTGAAGGAAGCATGTGGGGTGATGAACAAAGAAGAAGTGGATAAAGAAGGATCACCAAGAAAAGCCCAGCAATATGAAGGTCAAGCAGATTCAAGTCAAGGATGTGGGAGGATCCCCATGAGGAAGAAGATAACCAGGAATCCCAAATGATAAAGGAAAATTAGCTCAAGGATATTACGTTTAAAGGAAGCCTAGTCACTTCAAGAGGATCAATGTCAAGATATAAGGATAAGAACAATTTTGAGATTATTGCAAGAAGATTTCCAAAGAGGAGGGGATGAGAAATGGAAAAATGAGGTTGCTTCCACTCATCCTCGTCCAATCAAATTATTTCAAGCGTACATGTGGAAAGCACCTTCTAAAAATGATCAAACTAGATGACTTGGCATCTTTGAATTTTCACACTAGCTAAATGGAGAACATTCCATTTTGTTGCATTGTATTTAATGATGTCATGTAATGTTTGTAGAAAGCCTAATTAGGGTTTTCTTATGGAAAGTCTTGGCCATTGGTTTCAAATCGATCTTGACCATTCATTGTATTTGGGGCTCCTACATAAACCCCATTCCTCTCATTTATAAAAGAGAGTTTACTCAGATACTGCCATAATTGGAATAAATCATTGAAGTGTGGTGATTTAGTGAAAATTGTAAGTTTTGTGTGGTTCTTTGATCTCTCAAATTAGTTTAGAATTTGCCTAGTATTTAATTTAGAAATTGCTTTAAGTAGTTTAGTTGGATGAAAGGAATTGTTAATGAACATTTTGAAACTCGTTTAGTCCATACTACTTGTGGCTTGCTAATTGTAAGTCATTTGTGTGGTCAACTAGAATTGAAATACAAGCTTGAATTGTTATTTACACATTGATATGCATCCATTGATGGTGTTGGTATCATAATATTGATTTGAACCATAGTTGCGAAAATCGAGCATATATTGTGATATGTCGGGAGTAACAAACACTCCCAATATAATCACGTACATACTCGGTGCAATGTTTTTGTTTATCGCGCGGTGACTTTAACCCCAAAAAATTGCAAAATCAAGCAGTTTTCTGCTAAAAAAAAGGTCAAGGCATGAATAGTTATAAATGAAAAAGTGTAAAACCAACATGCAAGCTAGGTTTTTTCATTCATTCGTTTGGTGAGCCACAGCGGTGAGACGTAGAGTTCAGCTGCGACTTAGGGTTTTTCACATTCATAATTTTGTTTGCAAGTCTTTTACCAGTCACAGTTTGTCTATTATCACATATTTATAATGGAAAAAGAAAAATTAAAATTAAAATACAATATATTTATACATGTCAAATTTCAAAAAATATAAATATAAATCTGTAAATTACAAAATAATACTTTTAAAACAATTATCATTTTAAATTTTAAATAAAAATTTTTGTTTAAATTATATTATTTATTTTATATTTTATTAAAGGATTATAAATATTGTTTAAACTTTTAAAAAAATTGTTTGAATTATTTTATTGTTGTCTAATAAATTTTCATCTGAGTTACTTCATAGATTTAGCTACTATTTGATCTCAGACTTTGACAAGTTCAACTGTTAGGTGACTAGCCTCTTTAAAAGTCTGATAAATTTTCATCACTTTGACTTCATAGACTTAACTAATATTTGATCTCAGACTTAGACAACTATTTGAATTTTGGTGACTACTCTCTTTAAAAGTTTGATAAATTTTTATCTCACTTCATTGACTTCGCTAAAATTTGATCTCAGACTTGGACAATTATTTGGTGACTGCCATCTTTAAAAGTCCAATAAATTTTGATCTTTGTTACTTCGTAGACTTATATTTGATCTCAGACTTAGACAACTATTTGAATTTTGGTGACTACCCTCTTTAAAGTCTGATAAATTTTGATCTCTGTTACTTCATAGACTTAACTTATATTTGATCTCAGACTTACACAACTATTTGAATTTTGGTGACAGCCCCCTTTAAAAGTTTGATAAATTTTGATCTCAATTACTTCATTGACTTAGCTAATATTTGATCTCAGACTTAGACAATTATTTGGTGACTGCCCTCTTTAAGAGTCTGATAAATTTTGATCTCAGTTACTTCATATTTCCCTCATAGACTTTGCTAATATTTGATCTCAGACTTATCTAACATCTGATTCTTTACCCTTGGACTTGCAGACTTGCATTGCCAGTAACAGTAGAAAATGGCTCATGGCAGAAAGAGGGACAGTTTATGGAAACATGGGACACCAGCCAAGTCGAGGAGATGTCAAATGTAACCATTGCCTTAAGGAGATGAGTGGGAGCATAAGCCGACTAAAATATCACCTTGCAAAGATCAAATGTCATGATATTACACTATGTGATGGCTGTCTTGAAGAGGTTACAAGGGAAGTGTTAGCAAGCCTTGAAGCATGTGCACAAAAGAAGGAAGGGAAAAAGAAGACAGCAGAGGCAATGGCAGACCCTATGCCAGATTTCAGCTCTACAAGGTTGCAAACAAGTGTGGGGGCTTCTTCTTCTTCCATTGGGCCGTGGATACAAGGATCAAGAAATGTGGGCGGGCATATGTCAGAGTTTTGGGTTCCATGTAACACTCCCAGTGCTCAACCCGGATTGCAGAGCACCGCATGGAACAAAGAAAGGCACCAACAGACATAGGTGGCATTTGCAAGATTTTGGTACTACAACAATATTCCCATCAATGCTTTTTGTAGTCTGTATTGGGATCAATTGGTCACTGCAATGACAATGTCTGGTAAGGAGTTCAAGGCCCCCCAACTTGTTATGAGGTGTGTGGGTTGTTGTTGCGGGATGAGGTCCAAAACACTCATCGACTTGTAGAAGAGCAAAGAAGAATTTGGGAACAAGATAGCTACACCATTATATCCAATGGGTGGACCGATGGCAGGAATAGGACGCGCATCAACTTTTTAGTTGCTTCAAGGGCATAATTAGTATTTCTAAAATCAATTGATGCCTCTGATCAAGTGAAAAACATAAAGACTTTGTGCAAGATGTTGGACGAGGTAGTGATGGAAGTGGAAGTGGGTAATGTCATCCAGATTGTGACTGATAATGCAGTTGCATATGTGGCAACCAGCAAACTTCTTATGGCTAGGCATCCGACACTATTTTGGAGCCCTTGTGCTAGCCATTCTCTTGACTTACTCCTTAAGGACATAGGGAAATTGAGTTGAGCAGAGAAGGTGGTTAAAGATGAACGGAATATCACAAAGTACATCTACAACCACACATGGGTCTTGAGTCTTATGAGGCAGCACACTGATGGTAAGCATCTCATGTGATCGGGTGTCACGCTTTGCTACTAATTTTCTTACCTTGCAAAACATATTAGCCACATTGCCCAACCTGAAGTGTTTGTGAGTGAGAGATGGTTGGAGAGTCCTTATGCCAAGAAGCTTGAAGCAGAGAAGCTTGTGAAGGTTGTTTTTTATGTTAGATTTGCCAAGATGATGGAGGAGATCATCAATGTTAGTTTTCAAACCTTGATTGATGATTTATTATTTAATTTTCAGATATTGCAATTCAATGATTTTTGTTAAATATTTTGTCCAAGCGTTAGAAACATTGGTGAGGGTCCTGCGAATGGTGGACGGGGATAAACATCCCATGGGGTATCTATATGAGGCCATGGATAGGGCCAAAGAGACCATTCAACACTTGTATGGGTCAAACAAGACCAAATATGAACTCATATGGTGCATAATCAATTGGAGGTGGAACCAACAACTCCACCAATATATTCATGTTGTTGCCTACTTCTTAAACCCCAAGTTTTACTTCTCGAACACTTTCAAAGCAGATGCAGAGGTTTAGGTTGGCCTCGACACATGTACTTGGAGATTAGGTAATGATGAGCACCTTCGAGACCTCATACTTGATGAGTTACAAAGCGAGCTAGGAAAAGGTTGATGGGCCATTGTTTTCTTCACCTGATTGCAAACATACGAGAGACACTATGCAGCTAGGTAAAAAAGAACATATGTTTAGTTTTATTATACCATTTATTTCGCTCATTAAGTTTGTTGGAATCTTTATTATAAATGGCATTTTTTATCCTTGCAAATATGTGGTGGGAAGATTATGGTGCCACAACACCTATTCTTTGAAAGCTTTCCATCTAAATATTATCGCAGCCCTGTAGTGCTTCTAGTTGCGAGCACAACTAGAGTGTTTTTGAGACCATACACACAAAGAAGTGCAATAGATTGACTAAAAAGTGCTTCAATGACTTGGTCATTGTGCGGTACAACCTTCAATTGCACAAAAAAAAAGGTGCAAGGGTGAGCTTCACATGAAGCACTCAACTTGGATGACATTAACCCATATTTAGCAGATTGGGTTGTTTCTCCTGGTGGTGATGATGTGGACGTGGATGTGGATCCTTTCTTGACTAATGATCACCTAACTGAGATCAAGATGGAGGAAGATGACTAGGATGCAGAAGTGGCAGCACGTGAAGAGGAACGTGAGCTTGGTCATCCACCAGAGGCTTCTGTTGAGGCACCTGTTGAGGATGTTGCACTTGCAACTACTTCAGCACCACCCACCTAGTGGCGGCAATCTCTTTTGACCTTTAGTCGTAAACGCAATTTATGATTTCTAGTTTTCATTGATATTGAAACTTGAACTTAATATGTATTCAATTGTAGTTGTTTCATGGAGTTTGACTTTGATATGTATTGTGTTAATCCTAACCGATTACTGAGAGGGGGGGGTGAATCAGTAAACACAATTTCTACCTCTATTTAACCTTACATATATATTCTTGCAAAATTAAAAGAATATGATCAACATTCATAAACAAAACTAGAAATACACAGGTCAACACAGCATATATACGTGGAAACCCTCAGTTAGAAGGAGAAAACCACGGTGAGACAGAACCCACAACTTTACTACTACAGTAATAAAGATGCCTTGTTAAAGGCATACAAAGCACTTGTAAGAGTGCTACCCGGTAAAGGGATTTGGTAGAAGACTTGTTAGGATCTTGACCCTGTTAGGAGTCGCCTTGTGAAAGGACTTTCGACACCAATTAAGATGTTACCCGGTGAAGGGATTTATACAAGAACCTGTTAGGGTTCACCCTGATTGAGGGATTTGAATCAGCTCTTACAATTCAAAGCAATGATCTATTATGACACCTTTTGTCTTATCAGATCATACTTGTTAGCATTTTGCTCTGCTTGGCTGTTGAACCCTCCTCTGTCTTTCACTTCTCAGAAGATTCTCCTTCTCCTACTCTATACGCTCTCAACATTCAACAACTCTTGTGTATACTACGACCTGTATTTATAAGACATTATTCTTATTAAAAATACTTCTCATAGTTCCGCCAAGCTGTAAACTCACCCATAAATCATGCATGCAAAAAGCTTGCAAAGTGATCTTGAGTTTACCTTGAAACATCCGCGTAGAAATAAAGCTAACTTCAGTTTCAACTGTGAATGCTCCGTATAATCCGGTTTTAACTGAGACAGCTCCGCATAATCCGGTTCGGATTATCATGCAGTCGACCGATAGAGAACTTATACCCGGTTGGTCATATCTTCCCTGTATGTCCCATAAGACCGATTGGAAACACTCTATTTGCCCTACCGGTGCATACTAAAGAGTACCAGTGTTTGATTAGTCTACCAGTGCTCTGGTGGTATTGATGTTTGCTTTTAACTTAACCAATGACAACTTAAATATGTCAACAATCTTCCCCTTTGGCATTGGTGGCAAAACATCACCTTACATTCCCTGTAGTGCAGACTTCCCCTATGCTATCTGTTTTCTTTCATCTGATATTGTTCTTTTCTTCTTCTTTCTTCCTTTGTATCTGTATCTACTTACCAGTATCCTGATCTCTTTCCATCTTGTATTTTGATCTTCTTCAAGTCCTAATCTTCTTCCTCTTTTTGCCTCCATAGGACAAAGGGTAGTCACAGAATGTCCCGGTTTATATTTGTAACTTTGTGAAGATATCCTTATATATTTTCTTCGCTGATTGAAGAAATGGATTCCATAGATCGGTGACATGCTCCAAGTTTTTCTATGTTGCTTGCAGCGATACGATTATGTTTTCCATGTCTTCTACGGTTTTGTAGTCTAGTTCCTTGATCAAGTTTTTGGCCTTGGTTGCTATCATTTGCATAAGATCAAATGTAGGGGCAAGAAATAATTGGAATCCAATGAGATCTTGAATTCTCTTAGTCTTCTCTTCTAAAGCTTTTTTGATACTTAGAGCAAGACTGGTCATTTCTCTGTTGTATTCTGTTGCAGATGTGTTCTTTACATCGAACTTGGATGAAAGAACCCTTATCTCTTCTGAGGTTTTGGATGTCTTTTCAGTGATATCCTAAACAAAGTCTTCAAAGTTTGAAGTCATTGGGAGTAAACCCTCTACTTCCTATATCTATTGCTGGAGTACTCTTGTATTTGTAGATACAGTTGTCTTTAACCCTTCAACCTGTTTATGTAGAATTTCTACTCGCTTCTTCTCATAATGATCAATGGCTATTGTCTCCGGATCGGTGACATCTCCAATTGCTTGTGCTAATATTTCCTATTGATCAATAACAGGTTCTTCTTCATCAATATCTACATCTGGTACAAAGTTGTACAAAATGTTCCTTACACTAGAGAGGACTATGTCCTGTTTCCTCTTAGTGAGCTCTTTGAGTTGTCTAGTTGACATCTTGCTTATGTCAACCACAGTTTCACTAACTTTTCTCTTTTTGGCTTCAGATTCGGTTGCAAAAGTTAGTTTCCTTTCTTATGAAGATGAGTTGGGAACATTCACCAGTTCCTTCGGTATCTTCTCCTATTCCGGTTGTTCTTCCGCAAGCTTGTCCTGTTCAATGTTGACAGGTACTTCCTGTTGTTGAGGTATATCTTCGTGTTGCACCTCTTGTTGTTGATGGATTCCCTACTGTGGTGCTTCTTCTTCTTGTACTTCCCCTTCCGGTAGTACTACTTCCTCCAAATGGACTTCCTGTTCAGGATGTAATAGCTCTTCCGATGGAGCTTCCTCTCCAAGATTTACTTGTTCTTCCAGTGGAGGCTCTATGTGTTGTTCCTCAACTACTTGTTGCTTATCCACGGCAATTTCTTCCTCATTTGTCCCTTTTTCAATAGTCATCTTGACCGATGACTCTCCCAGTACTTGTTCTTCTGGTAGAACTTGTTCTCCCAGATTCAATCGTTCATTGGTTGTGAACATTTCTGTTGGAACTTGTTGCTCACCGACTTGTTCATGAGCAATGAATTGAACCGGTGGTTCAAATACTTTTTCAGGTTCATCCTGTGGACCTCTTGTCTTCAAAGTGCTGAAGTCATAAGTCTGCCAAAATTCAAGTGTTTCTTGATATACTTCCTTTTCATATCCATTGATTATCTTGGTGACCCTGTTCTTTGTGTCCAGATCCATTAACACTTCCTCCATTAGAAGTTTAGTTGTCTCCTCACTGAGACCTGGTTTTACCTATGCCAATGTTTCCTTTGTAATTCTATTGTTGGCTGCCAGACCGGTTCACCATTTTGCCATAATTCTTTGGTTCAGCTCTGGAGGAAATTCAGCCCTATAATCTCTAGGACTTCTGTTGAAATCTAAGAAAGTTTCCAACAGGGCAACCTCTATTTTCTGCTTATCCTCTTCTACTAACACATTGAACCATTTGGCTGCCTTTGATACTTCGCCAAAGTCCATGACTTCATCAACAATGTTATCTACAGTCAGTGTTCAAGCCTTACCTTTTATTGGGGATGCCAGTAGAGTTGGTGGAGTCGGATCATCAGTTATGTCAACAATCACCGGTACTTCTGCAAGTTTGTCCTTGACAAAAGTCTCAGTGCCCAATGTGCCCTTTCCTTTCCCAGTATCTTTGACTGGTGGCTCTGTGGTTTTCTGCCATTCTTCTTCTGCATGGTGTTGTCGCTGAAGAAGACATGTCCAGGTAGCAACACCTTCTTCATGTACCTTGTCCACATCTCCAATAAGCACCTGACTTATCTTTCTTCTATCGTAAAACTTGGCTTGTGCAGGTTTGCTTGTTGTGTTGCCTCTTCTAGAGTTAGATGATTTTGTACTTCAAACAGAGCCCTAATTCTCAGCTCTCTTTCTTTTTCAATCAAAGCTTTCCATCTAGCTTCTAGAATCTCCTGGAGATCGTCAAGTATGGTCTCATGAAGTTCAATAGGAGAAAGGTTGTACTTATGAATACAGTGAACTACAGCTTCTTCAATTTTTCTCCTATCTTCTTCGTTAGCCAATTCATACCTTCTTCCGACTGATCCCATTCCACCTGTTTCTTTTAAGCTTTTTACAAATTCATCAATTGTAGGTTTCCTTCCTCTCGGTGCATCCTCTTTCACCGATTTCGCAAATTTCCTCTTTCGAAGAAGAGGAGTTGTGTCTTCGGTCTCTGTTTCTTCCTGTTCTTCCCCTTGCTTGTTGGACACCGGTTGTGCTCTTCTCCTTTGAACTTTGGGTTCTTCTGTTACTGGTTTCTTCTTCGGTGTGGGAGACCTCTTCACATATACCTTTTTAGGTTCTTTTATTGAAGACTTCTTCAGATTTTCCAAAATTTCTTCATAGGTCCCAAACCGGTATGAAGAGAGATCTAGATCACTCTCTTGTAAAGCATCTGCATATGCCTTGGCTGTCTTAGTGGAGATTTCATAACCGAGTTCCGATGCGTACCCAGTTCTTGGCTCCACAGCCTGAATAATGTAGTGATCAGTGGTGACAAGAAAACACACAAATCCTTGTATGAATCAACAATATTCGAGGGAATTCTTTCCCTGGCGTGCATCCTCAGCTGGAAGGCCTCAAAGTAATCGGTCATAACTTTACTAAACTGATTTCCCAGTCAGTTAGCCATATCACTTATTTGAATCATTACTGGTCTATTTATTTTCCATGTTACTTTGCCTATTCCCGGAAAGAAATTTTGATAATAAAAGAATAGACATACTAGTAGGGTTCCATATTTCAGGAACTTCTTCACAAGACCGAGCTTCTTTAAATTTTCAAAAATCTGCCCTCGTAGCATGGCGCAAATATCATACTGCGTGTTGTCGTGCATGATCCGATGTGCGGCATGAATGGCTCCTCTCGACACATTTTTTAGGTTGCTCGATTGATAAATTTTGTACCCTATCACCGCAGACGCAAACAGAACTCCCTCATCCTCTATATCATTGAGAGTCATCAACCAACTGTCGGACTTGGATTTTGTTAACCTTGTGACAACAGCATTCACAATGGTTTTAAGGGTAAGAGCTTCCCCTTTGTCGCTATATCCGGTAACCCTTCGCAAATCCTCCTTAGTGATTGGTGTGCATGCGCCTTTAGCTAGCCAAAACCCTAATTCGTGCACCCGACTTAGAACCAATCTTATCCAATCCGGTCGAAACACAGTTGGATAACAAACTCCATTGATCAATCCTAAAGTTACGAGCTTTGCATACTTATCCTGAAGCTTTCCATCTTGCCATAGTGAGAGATACTCACTCTGGATGAAGGTTTCACCCAACTCTTCTTGCTTAGCGTGAATAAACGCAGTAACATCTTCAATCAGTAGAACTTCATCAGGCACTGATGATAGCGCACCTGTCATGTCATTTTCCCTGTTCTGCACTGGCATGATGTCATAAATGGGTCGGTCGAATTGGTTTCCCTGAATAAGATTGACGACAGAAGATGATGATGCCATCGTATCTTGACCGGTTTACACAAAGAACTCTTGATTGGATTGACAAAGATTACTTAGCAAAGACAGTAAATCAAAGCAAGAGAAGATTACTCAATCCTAAGAAGTCAAAAAATTGCAATTCGCAAAGTAAAGTGAAAAGAGTAATCATCCTTCCGTTATATAGATTTAGGGTATAACAGTAATTACCAAACGGTAACATTTGTTAACAGCTATAACATTAATTACCTTACCTAATCTTTTCTTCGACAACCAATTTTCATGTATTTACCTGTTGATCAAACCTCGGTTGAAATGTCAACACTTACCTGTCCGGTTCATATGATAGATCGGTAACTTCTTCCGGTTTTACTTTATGACTGTGTGAGTTCATTGCTCACCAGTCCTACTGGAAACAGTAGGCGGACTACCGGTTCCCTCTAAGCCTTTTGGGCTTAGTTTGCTGAAGAGATATCACCATCAGCAAATGATGATCTTCCTTCTGTCTTCTCCTCAACGGAGTTCTTTGATTCCTTCTTGAACCAAATCTTCTTGACTTCTTTCTCAGTCTCTTTTCCCCTATTGCCCTTTTGGTCGAGAGCCAGGGTCTTGTTCACTAGTTTGACCGGTCCTCTTCTTTTGTTCAATGCCAAGTTCTCGCATTCCTTGGCCAAATGCCCGATCTTGTTACAATTGTAACAAGTCATCCCGGTTGCTCTCCATGGATTTACTCTTCTATTCTTAGGTGAATGACACCGAGAGTTATTATGCCCATGTATGCCACAATTAGCACAGTTGGTTGTGTTCCGGTTTACATTCCTCTTAGGGAATATCAGTCTCGGTGGGGATCTAAATGTCATAGTTTTAGATCTGCATTCATCAGCCTTGTGTCCAAATTTGTTGCATGCATAGCAGTAACCTTTGAAGCTTCCCCTGCTTCCACTGGACACACTGTTGGGACGAGACCTACATTCAAAAGTCTTGTAGCCATACTTGTAACAGTTTCTACAGTAGCTGTTAGAAGTAATTGGTTTTACCGGTGCATTTATGCAGTCTTTTGTTTTATGACCCGGTTTACCACAGTGATGGCAAGAGGTTTTGAAGGTCTTCTTACCTTTGACTTCCGTTGATTTCTCCCTCTTTTCCATCTTGCCCTTCTTGACTCCAAAGGACTCACCGGTTTCCTTGCTGCTTTGACCAATGAATCGAAGTCCTGTGAGATCTTTGTGCTGTTTTTGAGCTCTCAGTTGCTCATCAAGCTTTTCTGAGCTCTCATTGTATCTTCTAAGTGTCTCATTTCTTTCTTCGAGAACTTTCATCTGTTCCTTTAGTTGATACAATTCAATAGCTAACCTTCTGCATGCATCATCTTTGTCATGCCAATTCTTTTGCATGTTTGCATTTTCTTGTGTAATAATCTGCATGTCTTCTTGAAGTTGTAGAACAACAAGATCACTTTCCCTTACTACGTCTTCTGCCAGATTTCTTGCTCTTTCAAAGGCTACCAGTGATTTCACGGACTGTTCCTTTCATCTTCAACTTTCCTCTTTTCCTCAATGATTCCAGTCATTCGTAGAGCATTGCCTTCCTACTCCCTTTTCAAGTTGGAGATCTGATCGGTTAGAATTTGATTCTTCTCCATGAGATCAAAGACCGCCTCCTCTGCTTCATCAGATCCACTTTGTCCAAAGAGCTCTTCAATTGTTTCATTTCTCTCACTCAGTTGCAAAGCTAGCTCTTTTCTTTTTGCTAGGGACCTCCTTAGCCTATTCTCAAGAGAGGCAATGATGTCATTGGCTTCCTCAAGCTACTTCTGATACCTGTAACCCTCCATGATCTTTTACTCAAACGGTTAAACTTTATATCTTTGAGAACCAAAATGCTCTGATACCAATTGTTAATCCTAACCGGTTACTGAGAGGGGGAGGTGAATCACTAAACACAATTTCTACCTCTATTTAACCTTACATATATATTTTTGCAGAATTAAAAGAATATGATCAACATTCATAAACAGAAATAGAAATACACAAGTCAACACAGCATATATACGTGGAAACCCTCAGTTAGAAGGAGAAAACCACGGTGGGACAGAACCCACAACTTTACTGTTGCAGTAATAAAGATGCCTTGTTAAAAGCTTACGAAGCACTTGTAAGAGTGCTACCCGGTAAAGGGATTTGGTAGAAGACCTGTTAGGATCTTGACCCTGTTAGGAGTCGCCTTGTGAAAGGACTTTCAACACCAATTAAGATGTTACCCGGTGAAGGGATTTATACAAGAGCCTATTAGGGTTCACCGTGATTGAGGGATTTGAATCTGCTCTTACAATTCAAAGCAATGATCTATTATGGCACCTTTTGTCTGATCAGATCATACCTGTTAGCCTTTTGCTCTGCTTGGTTGTTGAACCCTTCTCTGTCTTTCACTTCTCAGAAGATTCTCCTTCTCCTGTTCTATACGCTCTCAACATTCAACAACTCGTGTATACTACGACCTGTATTTATAAGACATTATTCTTATTAAAAATACTTCTCATAGTTTCGTCAAGCTGTAAACTCACCCATAAATCATGCATGCAAAAAGCTTGCAAAATGATCTTGAGTTTACCTTGAAACATCCGCGTAGAAATAAAGCTAACTTCAGTTTCAACTGTGAATGCTCCGTATAATCCAATTTTAACTGAGACAGCTCTGCATAATCCGGTTTGGATTATGATGCAATCAACTGGTATAGAACTTACACCCGGTTGGTCATACCTTCTCTGTATGTCCCATAAGACTGGTTGGAAACACTTTGTTTGGTCTACCGGTGCATACTAAAGAGTACCGGTGTTTGATTAGTCTACCAGTGCTCCAGTGGGATTGATGTTTTCTTTTAACTTAACCAATGACAACTTAAATATGTCAACATATTGAACTCAATTTTATTCAAATGTTGCACTTGTTTTTTGGTATATGATTCTATGTTAATTTGTTAAATTTTGTAATGTCCCCTTTTTGGGGTACATTATTTTGTGTCGTGTCGTTAGCCTTTTTATCTTTGTCCGAAGGGCTAACCAAGGCATGGCAGTGCTCAAGGAGATAATTGGCCTAGGTGGTTTCAGTTTCAGGCCAATCGGAGCAATTTCCGCAGGTTTCCAAGGTACTTACTATTTATAGTAAGTCAGCAGGGTTCAGAATTCTTGGTTTTTCAGTAGTGGACTTGAAGCGTCTCGCCAAGAGCTTTCCGGCAAGCTATCACACGTGGTCATCCGAGCTCGTTTGGGCCTCCGTTTTAATGCCGGAAGATTCCTCACTTTATTTATTATTTCACTTTAAAACTCAACGGTCATATTTATTTAAAAGTGACTTAAAGTGGAATTATAAAGAGACAGAATGGGAATATGAAGAGCCACAGTGGGGAAACTGAAGAGTCACAGCTGCAGCCATAAGAGGAGGTTTGGAGTCTCATTGTGTATGCTTCAGTTTATGGATTTTATTTCTCATTGAGAATTTGGGAAGCTTCAGCTTTCGAATCAGAATCCTGGGGACGAAAACCTTCAGGATTTCTCGATGGATTTGATGAAAACCCAGTTCATCTCCGATGCGAATTCACATCAAAGTTCGCCATTGTTTTACAAGTTCTTGGTCATCCGATCTTACTGTTATTTTCTGTATTTCAAATTGGATATTGTAATGCATGGTTATTGTATTGTTTTTGTATAATACAAACCATTTTCTAAGAAGTTTTATAAGATTATATTTGCTGGTTATTCGAATATATATCTGCTGGTTATCTGCATGTTTCTATTTGTTTCAATCTACTTGAGATATATTTATGAAAAATTAGAGAATGGTCGGTTAGGTTCATTCAAGTGGTATCAGAGCCGTGTATCCTGCCAGCCTGTGGAGTTTATTCATAAATCACTGTTATTTAATGTTCTTAGTACAATGGCAGGAAGATTGTTCATCTTCAAAAATTCGCAGAGATATTCTTACAGAGACAAATAATACAAAGTTTTTATTGTTTTACCAGCATTATTCTCGAAGGAAATTATATTTACGAAGGGTGATTCGAATAAGTTGGATTCTCAGCAGAAGGACAAGCTTAGTGGCAAGGTGTTGTTGCAGATCACCTTAACCAAAAGACTGCGACAACACTACAAGAAGGTCTATTGTATTTGCAGACAACGTTTCCCTGATTTAACACACAATTTGTGAGCTATCTTGCTGGTGACATGAGTGCCTCAAGGAAGGCACGCGAACATTCATCCTGGCCTCCGCAGTAGAAAATACAGGTGCCTCAGCAAGACAATAGTTACAACTATGGTTTGGACTCTACTTTATTGGAAGCTTTAATGAGGAATGCTCAATAAGATGCCATCTTAAATTCTGATTCCCGTCGGCTTCAAGTCCTGCGCACTTTTGTCATAGAACCATGAAGTGAGCACGGTTTGACTCTGGGAGGAAGAAGTGACTGAGAAGTCACAGCCCGCACATAAGGTCGAGCTCAAGCTTAGACCACAAGCGCAAGAGACTGTTTCCCCTAGTGCGCATCAAACTCCCTGCACCCCGTCCTCTCGTTGTAGCTTGGACACGAGATTTGGACACTCCATCCAGCACCCATAGGACCTATGTCTAGGCACGGGTTGTGATTCTTATCGGAGCCCCAAAAGTTGCAGACGCACTAATGAAAAGAGAGCCCCCGCACACGCAAAGGCTCTGCAAAGCGTACACTACAACCACGCACAAGAGACACATCACAGCACTCCAGTTGCGACTGGTCTCAGCAATCGAAGTGACTGTATCAATCACGACGGATATCCAAGCAGAAAATAATCGTTAGGAAACGGAAAGAACAGGAGAAGATCAAAAGGTTATCGGGCCCAAGCCTATGTTTAAGAGACTCGTGCAATTATTAAATTGTGTTGAAGCGGGCGCCACTTATGTATTGATTTAAATATCGATGCAGTGTTAATATTAGTGTCATAAGTGGAAGAAGACATCAACGTCAACTCATATCAGTCACGTGGTTTTCCTTGTGTTTGCCGTGAGCGGTTGGAAGCTAACAAAGTTTGATAAGCCTATCTCTCACAACTTGCAGAGATTATAGTCGGGAGCCATATTAAAATATACAATTGTCGTGAATCCCTTTGATGGAGAGATGAATTTGTCATTGGGCCGAAAATATTGAGGGATCTCCATACCTGTGCGGGGAAGGTGTCTGGTCAATCATTCGGGGTGTATTTCCTGTTCATGACTGAAGGCACCACTGGGGCCTTCATTTCCAGCTTCAAAGCTTCAATACTCATTGCTATAAGAATCAGGAGCTGTTGGGGGTCAATACACATAGCTGTCAACAAACCAACCGTTCATATTGTTGGGACGGGTTTGGTATGATTGAAAGTTGTTTCATTCATAGTGAACAATCTGAAGTCTGTACGAGGTGGAAGTAAACAGAGGGGTCTATTTAATCTAGGCAATCAAAGATTGTAAGTCAATCCAGTTTGAATCATCTTCTGAGATGCAAATAACAGAACCATGACAGCAAGCAAACTATTTGATAGATTTACATAAATGGGAAAAAATCTGAAGGGCAAGCAACCGAAAATCTGGTCAGAACAAGCAGGGAATATTATAGTAGAACTGAAAGCTCA
The DNA here is from genome assembly GCA_027943335.1 of Chamaecyparis obtusa. Lineage (NCBI taxonomy): Eukaryota > Viridiplantae > Streptophyta > Pinopsida > Cupressales > Cupressaceae > Chamaecyparis > Chamaecyparis obtusa. The sequence goes on from BSBK01007465.1 coordinate 760,675, forward strand.
GAAAATCAGATCAGAAAATTCAGTAAAATACACTGAGGATTTTCAGCCAGCATCATCACTGTTTACAATTTGAATAAATTTCTATATGTCTAGATATATATATATATATATGTTGTAAGTCCTGTAGCATTCAAATACACAGAATTATGGATTTAGTTCCTTGAAGACAAAGACTAGTACATTATTAATCTAATCCATTACTTGCATAATCTGAAAACAAACAAGTCCGTGCATAGCTTGTTTCGATTACTTACAGCCAGCACAATTCAGAGTTATTTTTGCATGAGACAGTCTTTTCTAGTTCAGAAGTGATTCAGTCCCTTGTGTGAAATTTGGAGAAAATTAAATCATGGAGTCTTTGAAAAGCCGAATATTCTCTAAGGAATTCAACGACACGTTTTACGGTGTCCAGCTTAGAGATATTCGGAAGGAAATGGAAATAGGAAACAAATTATGTTGCCTTGGATGGCAATTGGAGCAAAAAATTACTGGAAGTATGCTTGCCAAACTCGATAAGATAAATACATATCTATCTAGGATAGATCAATCAAATTGCAAGCTTTTCAATTGGGCCATGCATCCATCAATGGTTGTCTTGGTGCAACGCAGATTTATGAGTCATCCACTTCGAGATGTTAGGCTTGCAATCGCCTCATGTCAGTGAGATCACTCGAATTACAACCCCTATTATTCCTTACACCGAGCACATTTGGAGACAGGGGTTACAGCTGATTGCAGACAGTGTAGATGGACTGAGATATGACAGCGATTCTACCTTTAGTAAACAGGGAAAAATCTTGGAGCTAATGGCAAGCACTAGAGTTTTCAGTCACATGCTAAATCTAGGTTATGATGAAATGATTCAGCAATTATTTCAATGTCTCCTAAACAATTACAGGGAGCGTCATCAAGATGGGGTGAAAACATGCATAATGACTATCTTATCCTCGATCTTAGATGAGGACTATGACATATGCAAACAATTGCAATCAAAATTGTTGGCAATATGGAGAGGAGGTATAAGGTACGCATCCATGGCTTATGAACTCTCAGCTGAATTAATTAAGCTTCAGGCTGAAAATTTCATGAGTTCATTGACTGAAAATGAACGAGCATCATTAGGCTTACAGGTTGCAGGAGCTCCGATGATAGGCCAGGACCTAGTGAGTACAGGGCAGATTTGTTTCTTATGCCAGGAGGGCTGGTCACAGGGGCATGTTTGCAAGATTGATCAGGGGGAAGATAAATGGCAGCCTAGTGATAGAGACATTACAGTTGTGACTAACCCACTTTCGGGACATAGTGGTGAGTGTTCAGAACTCTACTTTGGTGACTTGGTGGCAGAGTTTGATAACTCCATGGTTATAGGTTGTGGTAACCAGTTAGAGACCTTCAACGATTCAGGTAATGAGGAATCGTGTGGCTTCTTTAGCAGCACTTCACTCTTGCATCACACTGATATGGATGACCCATTTGGCAGTACATCTCGGGATAACACTGATGAGAAGTGTGTCTTAAAGAGTCAGTTGAAAGTTAGTAATGACGTCATTATTGCAGCACTTGTTCACCATGATAGCACTCACTAGATCATTGATGATCTGTACAGGACAGCTCAGAGGGATAGAGGGCAAGACGGGCAAGACGGCCTAAGGATTGGATCCTATATTACAGATTTACAAGCGGTCAGAACAGCATTTGAGGATTGGAAATCAGAGTATCTGAGATTACTTACAGACCATGACCACCTATTACAGGTTGCCAGGAATTATGCTGAGCAATTGAGGGAGAGGGAGGTTGAGGTCGATAAGCTCAATAAGGAGCTTAGTGCTAGTCAGGGCACTTTGGAGCATACTTGTATTGCTCTACAGGAGGCGAGAAATCAGATTGTGGTCTCTAGCCAGTTCAGGGAGCAAGATGACAGAGATAGGTCTGAATTCTATCAGGAGGTGATTCAGGAGCTTGATAGCATACGGCAGACCTATGACTTGGACGGTTGTCCAAGAAGATCTTTGGGTCACCGAGAGTTTCTTGATGAGTTCGACCACTTCCAGACGATCGATAACTCCTTGTTTGAGATGGGTTCCGAGTTGACATTTGACAATCCCCTCTTTGAGATAGATGAGGGAGATACTTCCTATTCCCAGGATGAGGACGAGGTTGGTTGCAAGGTTTGGGACCCATGTGCAGTTATCAGAAGTGAGCCTTGGTCACCAGGTTGGAGTAGCAAGATGAGCTCAGTTGCTGAGCAATGTGGTTTATGCACCCGCAGTCCAGGGGGGGCAGTTATGTCTTATGGCGTGATGGGTGATATGCATTTCCGTGCACCACCACTTGTTGATGGTGATGATCAAGGAGGACTTATTCAATACGGGGTTATCGAGCTTGGCATGTTGGTTATGCTAGTTGGTGTGAATTTTTCACACAATGGTATACATTGTATGACTCCAGGTATTGAAAGACAATCATGGAATCCTTATCTTGATTTGGGGTTTCCAGTAGAGTTGTTCGATGCATCGCATGTTATCCTTATTGCATGGGATGCATTTTGTTTTCCATTCAGCCCACTTACTAAGGACCTTCTTTTCCGATTATTGGATAGGAGTGGGATGAGTGATTGGTTGAGCACGCTTCCCTACTTGCAGGTGGAAGTCTTGTCCGACAGTCTAGATAGTTTGCCTCTTCAGTGCAGTTTTTGGTTCGGGCTACAGACCAGAGGGGCAGTATTATGGCAGTTGGACACTTCTAGTGTTTCACTCAGTGTGGGCATAGAGCGTCAGGGTATTTCAACCAGCTGGGGAGATGGATGGCCCTTTTGCTTAGGGGACCCAGGAGGGACATACTCGCAATTGGTTTTCATTTTGGGGGTCGATCGGTATGAGGTTTGGCTTTCCCCTGCATATGACCGTAGAGGCACTGGTGGCCCCAGTTGGAGTGAGGTTCTCAGTTGGGTTGAGGACTTCCTCATAGATAATGGCAGCACAAGGCAGATGGGCTCGATAGATCCTGCAGTGATTTGGGATCCTGGCATTAGATTGGCTGTTGCTTTGTTACTATGTGAGTGGCTCCACAGGTCGGAGCATAATGACTGTTTCAGTTTCACACGACAGATTGGTGGAGCAGCTTCCCTGAGGATGGTTTGGGATCCAAGTACTATGATCTCAGAATGCAGATACCGATTGCTTGAGGGCAAGTAATCTCCGCGAAGGGGTGATTTGTAATGTCCCCTTTTTGGGGTACATTATTTTGTGTTGTGTCGTTAACCTTTTTATCTTGGTCCGGAGGGCTAACCGAGGCGTGGCAGTGCTCAAGGAGATAATTGGCCTAGGTGGTTTCAGTTTTAGGCCAATCGGAGCAGTTTCCACAGGTTTCCAGGGTACTTACTATTTATAGTAAGTCAACAGGTTTCAGAATTCTTGGCTTTTCAGTAGTGGACTTAGAGCATCTCGCCGAGAGCTTTCCAACAAGCTATCACACATCGTCATCTGAACTCATTTGGGCCTCCATTTTAATGCCGGAAGATTCCTCACTTTATTTATTATTTCACTTTATAACTCAACGGTCATATTTATTTAAAAGTGACTTAAAGTGGAATTATAAAGAGACAAAATGGGACTTTGAAAAGACACAGTGGGGAAACTGAAGAGTCACAGCTGCAGCCATAAGAGGAGGTTTGGAGTCTCATTGTGTATGCTTCAGTTTATGGATTTTATTTCTCATTGAGAATTCGGGAAGCTTCAGCTTTCGAATCAAAATCCTGGGGACGGAAACCTTAAGGCTTTCTTGGTGGATTGGACGGAAACCCAAGTCATCTCCGGTGCGGATTCACATCAAAGTTCGCCATTGTTTTACAGGTTCCTGGTCATCCGATCTTACTGTTATTTTCTGTATTTCAGATTGGATATTGTAATGCATGGTTATTGTATTGTTGTTGTATAATACAAACCATTTTCTGAGAAGTTTTATAAGATTATATTTGTTGGTTATTCGAATATATATCTGCTGGTTATCTGCATGTTTCTATTTGTTTCAATCTACTTGAGATATATTTATGAAAAATCAGAGAATGGCCGGTTAGGGTCATTTCAAATTCTAATTGCTATGTATTTAACTCAAAACTTTAATTAATATATGATGGAAATCTCAAATCGGTATATGTTCTACAAATTTGGTGTGTTTTTTTTAAGAATATTCTAAAAAATTATATATTTTCAAATGTTTGATAGAAGTGCCGATTTAATGCCATTTTTTTCGCCGAGTTTTTGGCGAGTCCAAGTTTTTCAAAAATTTTGAGTCAACAGAGTTATTACCGAGTCCAAGTTTTTCAACTATGAAATTTTGAACATCTATAATCTACCTTAGAAGAAGCTTGGAAGTTGATGACAAGACTAAGCCTAGTAGAGTTCACAAAAGCATTCATGGTCTCTTGCATTTTGGGATTAGCTTAGGTTAGAATAGCATTCCTAAACCCTTATCTCTTTGCAATTTATTTCAAACCTTGTTAGTTTAGGATCAAGTGCTCCATTGCATATCATTCACACAAAGTTGACAAATTCGAAGTGAATCAGCATAAGTCCCCTTGAATAACCAGAATACATCAAGCCAAATGAGCTCATCCACACGAAAGTCCCAAGTTCACAGTTGGAACCTTGGAGTCACCTCTCTGATCTTTTCTACAATCTTAGTATATGTGGGGTCTTTGTTCAAAAGAGGATAGAGTTTCCTTTGGCACTTTATTCTGTGTTGGTGTGGTCATAAAACACCCATCAACAATAGGGTCCTCTCCAATTTTCTAGGAAAGGACACCTATGTTTTAGGAGAATCTTTTGACCTACAATTAATTACAACTTAGGATTTAGAGGGCAAATGGCACACCTAATACTAACATTCTCCCACTAGTGCTAGAAGATGCAAGGCCCATAGTCTTTTTGCATCAATAAGATTCATCTATGCTCATTGGCTTTGGAGAGAAAATACAACCTTTTGATCTTAATTCTATCATCCTCAAACATCTTGTGGACGGGGTGATACTAAAAAATTAAATATCAATATGCTCAGTACAAGCATGGTGCATCGGATTGTTCACCAAACAGATAGCACTCTGACTGCCACATTTCATCTTGATTTGTCAAAACTAAAAGCCAATAACTTTAACACAACCTCTATATAATCACATTGACTCCTTACAGGCATGTGTAACAACCATGTGTAACAGCCATATACTCTACTTCTTTACTGGACAACAGAACCATAAGTCGCCTCCAACCCATCCGGCTAAGTCACCTCCAAACTAAGTAAATGAAGCCATTTGTTGAACTCTTACTTTCTAAATTCCGAACATAAACCTGCTACGAACTACCACTACTTGGCAATATCGATTCTAGTACAATCGCATACATCAATATACTTAGAACACTAGCATAAACAATTTTATATATATCAGCAAAATCATCATCCGATTTAAGAAACCGATCCAAAGATAACTTAGTACTGACAGGTAAAGGAATACTCAACACTTTCTTACAGTCCTACATGTTAAAAAGCTGCAAAATAGTCTGAACATAAGTACTCTAATTAGACCAATGTTTTTTCGTTAAACTGATCTCTAATAATTGCCATACCCCAGATGTATGTTGTAGCCCCAAATCTTTCATGTCAAAGGCACAAAAAAAAAGGTTTGAGCTCTCTAATCATACCCTTGCTTCCAATGAACATGTCATCAACATAGAAGACACTGATTAGCAATTAATCATCAATCAATTTGAAATGAACATGATAATCAGAATCACTTCTTACAAATCCAAGTTCCCATAACTGAGATTTACAGTTTGGGGGGGGGGGGGGGAATTGTTTATCCCAATAATGTGGCATAACTTACCTTATCATCATAATCATCAATGATAATCCACTCATCATTATCAATCCCTTAGTTAAATAGAAGGTCTGCTACATCATGTGCCTTTTTGTAGCAATGCTGAATTGAACATATATCTACCCAATGAAGAACTGGACATTCTTGTAATAGAATCTTATTAATTTTCAAGCTTGGGGATGCACTTTTCTACAAGGCTTTTATCAGTCTTTGAATCTCTCTCTATAGCAAAATTGTTTATATTCTGTTGGAGCTGTTTAAGGCCTAAAATCTCCTCTTGAGCCTCAATTCATAATTAGGAGCCATATTGTAGTTTTTTATATGCAGCAACAATGAAAGAGCCTGAGCTATCTCTAATGATACATCTGGACCCAGCTTTCCTACAATTTCCACAAGAGGTCTCATCAAAATTGAAATTGATACAATCATTCTACAGAGGGATCTATCTTATTGCATTTCTAGATAGCTTATTAGTTTTATCCCTAGCAGTCACACTAATGAGGGATGACGCATTATTGTTATAATTAATTTATTACAACCAAGTAATTTTATTATATGTAATAAATTAATATTCTATGTGGTGTGGTTATCTGAAATGTATTCCTGGTTTTTAGTTAAAATATGTATGTATCTATGACCGGCCTGTTAATGGACCTTTTAGGGATCATCCACCACCTATTCCGAGGAATGAAATCCAATAGGAAAAGCCAGAAGAAGGATGGGTAATAGGAAATTTTGATGGAGCTTCACAAGGGAATCCGGGGCCTTCCGGTGTTAGTTGTGTAGCGAGAGATGAAGGGGGGAATATATGGCAGTAGATACAAAAAAGTTGGAGGATGGCACAAACAATGAAGCTGAAATTCAAGCTGCCCTGTTCGCAGTAGATTTAGCAACCAAGCTCAACACCAATAAGCTGCATCTGGAAGGCGACTCACAAATCATAGTTAATGCATTGATCAAAGGAAAAATGAAAGCATGGAAACTTGATTAAATTGTTTCTATTATTCGTAAAAAGCTGGAAATTTTTCAAAATTTTAAAATTTTCCATGTGCATAGGGAAGGAAATACGATGGCAGATACCCTTTCCAAGCTGGCGGTGACTAGACTAGTTTAGGACCAAGGTGCTGACAGAATGGACACGTCGAATATGGCAGGTACGAAGGTTTGTTGGACGCAGGGATGAATGACATCAAACACAATAGAGGAACATCATTTCAATCATTTTGACGGCAGATAAGTGCAAGCTCATCCAGGTATATTTATGAAAGAATGAATGCCGCCTAGATTGCCTCAAGATTTGGCAGTGTTGGGTGTCGAAAACTTGATGAGTGTACTGATCAGACCATCTTCAAAAGGTGTCGAGGGTGGCTTGGTTTCATTCAACAAATCAAGAGGTTGGAAAAACCAGTGCCAAGTGTGCCATGGAAGCAAACTTTTGCATGAAAGCTTCCAAGCAGCAAATGGCATTTTGGGGGAAGATAACAACTGAAAGGCTGAAGACGGTTTTTACCACCAATGATCCTTTCTTTTTGATTACGGTCCGGGGTTTGTTTGGAATTGATTATCTGCTCGCGGAGTATGGGTATAGGACAAATACGGATGTGGCTTCAATGTTCTATGCTTGGGGCTTGGTGATTGGTGATGTGGAGCAGACCTGTAGGGTGGTGAAACGGTGTGTAAGGTCATATTGGCGCCGGGGATTGGAAACACTGTTGAATTTGGCTCACCCAGGTCGTGGGTTTATCATGGGCGTGGGAGATTGGATGCACTTCCCGGGTCATCCAATGAATGTCCGTCCCTTCATTCTCTGGTGTGCGCATGACACCATAGAAGGCAGGACAGCCGAAGGTAGGAGAATGTGGCAGACTTTGTTCAAATATACAAAAGATTGGGAGTTGGTAATTCAGTCCGGGTTGCCGAGACAAAATTTCAACAAGGCTCTGCTGAATTTTACCTCGGTGGACTATTGGCGCCCGCGAATTGATAAAACCAGTGGAAATGGTGGCAAATCAAGGAAGGCACGGGCAAAGGTGGGTGAATGTTCATGTGGCCAAAGAGGAAGGAGGCCGAATAGAGGCAAGGGAAGGGGTCAAGGAAGGGTGGCGAACGAGGGCGGCAGTAGCGGCTGGGAGCACGGCAGCAAAATCTCAGTGGACCACAAGAGAAAGGGCGAAGAGCCATCAAAGAGCGACCCCAAGGGCAAGCGCCCTATGTACTCTGTATGAAGTCGTACCCTGCAGGTGGATACAATCAAATTTTTGTTCCATTATGTCTATGTAGGATGGCTAGGGTATATCCCAGAAATGTGATGTTTTTGAAGCATATGGGTAAACTAGTTTAGTCCGTGTTTTGTTGGGGTGGGTCTAAATTTTGTTCAAAACATTCACACATTTTGTATTTTGTTGAAATTATATTTCAATCTCAAGTCATGGAATGCCAGTAAAGGACTGTATAAGGTTTGCTCGATAGCCGAACTGGTTTTTTGAAAGATGACTCTGTGAATTGTAAATGCATAAAATTATAGTTGGAGTCTGGTTTTCTAAATGTTGACTCTGTGATTGTAAATGCAGAAAGTGGTGGTTTAGTAGGAGTCAATAGGGTTAGTGGGAAGGGCTTTTTGAGTCTGGTCTGTGTACAGAAATAGCAGGATGATAGGGGAAAATGAGACTGTATTATTGGTTTTTGGATTTACCATAGAAAAAGATGATGATATGTAAACCTGTAACTTTAATTCATAATCAATACAGTGAAATATTTACCAACCAAAAAAAATGTATGTATCTATGACTTATATATACATTTTGTACAGGCATACCCAACCCCCACAAAATATTGCTTACCAGCAAACCCAAATCCAAATGATAATTTAGGATATTAGGCTTATGTTAGTCCAGTCCATGTTCACAATGTATAACCACAGAATCACTGTAGCACTATGATCTCCACATCCAAAATGCAAATTTTGTATCTGTTGTTTTCTTCAGTTGGTGGTGGGCTAAATGGATGTCTTTTTTTCTATGTCAAAATTAGAAAAGATCCTGAAGGATAAGTCTCTTGCAGAATTGTATTTCTTAGTACTACTCAAAGACTCTGCATATCTGTAGTTTGCCGTTTGTAATCCTTGTATTTTACAAATAATAAATTATTTTTTTTATTGAATAACTCTAATGTCATACTTTTATCATAATACATCAACTAAAATTGTTATTATTTAATACAACAATGAAGATATCCAAAAGTATGTAGACAAATATCCCCACCACACTATAAGTAGAAGTGAGGATTGCTAAAATGATTCTGTGCTATAGTGAAAAAAATTATATGCAAAAACTAGAATACTTGAGGCCTCTTTCAAACAAGGATTGGAAAAACATACCGGTCATTCTTGTCAGTCTGAACATTTCCAAGTCGTTTGACTACTTCCATGCCTCTGCAAACCCTCCCAAAAATTGTGTGTTTTCCTGCAAAGAATCATATGTATAAGAAAAAGGCTGTCAAAATCAATGGGGACAATACTCAAGCTTATTAATGTATTTAGGTAGTATTCAGTCCTCTCAAAACATGACAAAAATACAAAAAATGCTATTAAATTCTCACGTCCACTTAATAAAAAATGTGGTAATACACAGCAAAATTCCACCATGCGACCTCTATATAGAAAGATTTGTCACAATCAACATGTTTACAGTAAAAAGCAACTAATGATTTATACAGCAAAATCCTTTCATTCACATAATGTAAAACAAAGGACCCTTGATATTAATAACATATGAGTCAATCTCAGCACTTCATCTACACATATCTGCATAATGACTGGTTTAAAAAGAATAACATAAGCTGTGTTTCCAAAATCCACCAATTTTTCCACTTACAATCTCAGAGTTTACAGTCTACTTCACATTCCAGATTCTTAGCTTAGAAGGATTTCATCGCAGCTAGGCAAAAATTCCATAGTCGCTGTCAGAAAGGTTAAATAGCATTGTCCATATTCAGGACTCAACCATGCCAGCTATCTTCTGCTTACACCGTCCAATGTTTCAAATGAATCTGTTCATGCATCCTCCTCTGAAAACTCAACTTCCCAGATTATACATGCTCTTTGGGGACTCAATTTTAGCCCAAGTCCATCTTAACACCATCCAATTTTGAAAAATTTGTTTATTGACATCATGTTCTAATATTTACAAATAAAACCATGCAGCTTTTTTGTTTCAATATTCATTATATCGTGCCATTTTAAATTGAAAGCGGCCCTGCATATGATCTTCACACAACCATTTGGAAAGGGCTTGGGAGTGGAGTAATTTGAAATGTTCCCTTCTGCATAGTTGCTCCAGGAGGACTCATCAGCCTATTTAATTCCCATAGGCTGAAGTCAGGATGGTAGGAATTCATTATTTCTATTGTTTAATATTATCCCTCAAAAGTAAAATTATATGGCTAATATTATTTGATTAATTTAATAATGTTTATTGAGTGACTATAATGGCTATTCAAGTTAGATTTTTTAAAAGTCACTTTATTATGTCTCTCAGCTCAAATTTAAATTAAAAAAAGAAGGGAAACATAAGAGGTCTCTAGAAGTTTCTCCGGTGCTTATAAAAGAGCAGCTCAGGCTTCATTTGAGGAAATGCTTGGTCATTTAAATTTTATTATTCTGACTCGGAGAGCTTCTTGTAGCTTATAACCCTAGGATGAAAATCCCAAGGGATTGTTGGTTTCAGTAGTGAAACTATCTACCCTAGCCAGAGTTGAAAAATATTAGTCGGATGTTTCACAGTGTTTCTTGAGTGATTGCTTCAAATTTGTTAAGTCTCTTTCGGAGACAAATTTGCAGAAGTTCAGAGTTTTGTTGCAAGAGACTTTTAAAATGGATGCCTTGCCTAGAGTTCTCATTTTAGAGGTTGAACGGATTTTATTTTGAAGTCAATATTGGCTTTTGGGTTTCATTTTATTGGCAGCATCATTTTGTGAGATTGGCACTACTACTCAAGCAAGTGGGCCCCTATGAGCTTGGTGTGAACTTATCCATAAGTCTGTGGTCACTCATTTTATCAGTGTGGCACCTAATATTAATGACATGAGGATAGTGATTGGCATGAGCCTTGTGTAACTTGATTTGCATCCACAGGCGTGGGCTTCTCTTCCTTGCGCAGGTTTTTGGAGGCTCATGAGACTTCATAGCTGCAGCTACTTTGACAGGGTGTCCTCCTTCCTTATAGGAGCAGGCCTCTATCTCCTTGCGTGGAATTGTTTTGGCAGCTGATGTTCTCCTTGGACGTCACCTCATTGTTGGGCTCATGCTTCTTATCTTATGTAAGCTATCTGATATATGAATATTAGTAATAAATGCCAACAATTTAGCAACGCTGAGCATTAATGTAATGATTGTATTTTGGAGTGGAGTTTAATACAAATCCTGTGCAAACATTATTGCTGCTATAAAAAGATCAGGTTGCACTTTGATTTCTGAAGTCTTTGGTTATTCAAATTACATGCTTATTTCTGTTCTTTAAATCAGCACTGGATATCAATATTATAGACTCTGCTAAACTCATTAAACATGCAAAATCTCCATCAAACCTGGACGACTGAAAACAGATTGAAAAGCAGTATTGAAACCTTGTAAAGATGAGAAACAAGTGTACTGTGGTGTGAAATTTGGTGGTGTTTTGGAAGGGGTCTTTACAGTGGTATCAAAGCTGGTTTTCCTGCCAGCCTGAGTCTATGAGTGAAAGAGAACAGAGGTATTATACCAGAGAATTAAGGAGACCACAGTGATAACCCACTCAAGTTCCTAAAGGTGAAACTGCTTCCAGCATACTTGGGTTACATCAGAACTCTTACTCGAGCAATGGACCAAGTAGCTCAAACTCTATTGCAGGTGGGGTTGAACAGAGAGAAGAAAACATGGGTGACAGATGTTTAAGGTGGATGGGCCATTAACCTTCTGAACACTTTGGTTAGGTGACAGGAGGATGCAAATTGGTGTGCACATAAACAAATCAATGCATGGCTCAATAGATGAATTTGATGGCACAAACCCATGCAGTCTACAATAATAACAATAACAACAACAATGGGAACAATGGTGGGAATAATGGTCACGGTGACAATTTGGTGAATAATAGAGCTGAAAACAAACCTGTTGGAACAACTAACTCTAGACCCCTGATCCCAAACTTTCCACCTAGAATTCAACCAAAACCTTGAAATGAGCCCACATTAACTGAGTTACAAGATCAGTTCACACAAGACTAGAGAAATGCAGGTCCGGAGTTTCAAACTGATCTATCTCTCAAGGACTGTATGGACCTAAGGATGAAGCATAATCCTCATAGGGAAAACAAAGCACATAACAATGACTTACATAGATTTAAAAACTAAGCCTTCCTTTCTATGATGGGTATGGTAAAACTACAGCAAGAGCATGGTTTCAAAAAGTAGATACTTATTTCCAACTTAACCCCGTGCCAGAAGATGATGCAATAAAATATGTTGCTATTCCCCTTGATGGATTTGCACACGAATGGTGGCATCATGGAAAGATTGCAATGGGGCATGCTCAAATCACATCTTATGCAAAATATACTGAGAGACTCATTGACAGACTTGATAAGAAGGGTCCTTAACTTCAGTTTATGGAGTTAGCTCAGTTGAAATAGTGAGGTTCAGTGGACATCTACATTGCTGATTTTCAAAAATTGTCTGTTTCGGTGATCGATATAGCAGACAGAAGGTTGATAGTGTTGTTCAAGGATGGATTAGCAAATACTCTAAGAGGATGGATAAAAGCTCTCATCCCTAACACCCTTCAGAAAGCCATCAAGAAGGCAAGAGATGTGGATTCTACTACCACTAAGAATAAAATTCAGTCCAAAGGCTCTTCATTTCAAAAGGACAAGGGTAAACCGTAAAAACCACTCTCACAAGAAGTGGCCTAAGAAGGACAGATTAGATGATGAACCTCAGAATGAATCGCACAGAAAGAAGTTATGTTTCAGCTACAAGGAACCATGAGAACCAGGACACAAGTGTCTTGGGAAGAGCAAGGTACATTATATTGAGGAACTTTCTGATAGTGAGGAAGAAGAGAGGTCAAAACACACGCAGGGCAGTGAGCACAGAGATTCAAATAATGAGCAGTGGGGAGATCATAGATCACCCAAGGGAGTGAAAGGTGGGATAATAGCCTGTTTTATTCCCATAGGCTAAAGTTGGGATCAAGGGAATTAATTATTAAAGTGACTTTAATGGCTATTTAAGTGAGAATTTAACAAAGTTACTTTATTATGTCCCTCGGCTAAAATTTACATTAAAAAGAGAGGGAAAACCTAAACAGTGTCTAGAAGTTTCTCTAGTGATTATAAGAGAGCAGCTTGGGCTTCATTTGAGGATATCCTTGTTTATTTTATTATTCTGATTTGTAGAGCTTCTTGGAGCTTATAACCCAAGAATGAAAACCCTAAGAGATTGCTGGTTGCAGTAATGAAACTTTCTGCCCTAACTGAAGTTGGAAATATCAGTTAGGTATTTTACAGTGTTTCTACAGTGATTGCTTCAAATTTGTGAAGTCTCTTTCAAAGACAAATTTGCAGGGAGTTCAAAGTTTTTTGCAGGAGACTTTTATAATTTGAATGCCTTGCCTAGAGTTTTCATTTTGGAGGTTGATTGGATATGTTTTTGAAGTCAATGTTGGCATTTGGATTTGAGTTTATTGGCAGCATCATTTTGTGAGATTGGCGATGCTATTCAAGCTAGTGTGGCCCTGTCAGCTTGGCGTGAACCTATCCGTAAGTCTGTGGTCTCTCTTTTTATCAGTGTGGCACCTAACATTCATGGCACAAGGCTAGTGATTGGAGTGAATGTGTGGCTCAATTTGCATCCCCAGGTGTGGGTTTCTCTTCCTTGCGCAGGTCTTTGGAGGCTCGTGAGACTTCATGGCTGCAGCTACTTTGATAGGGCGGTCTTCTTCCTTAGGCACAGGCCTCTATCTCCTTGCATGTAATTGTTTTGGCAGTTGATCTTCTCCTTGGATGTGAGCTCATTGTTGGGTGTGGTATCATGCTTATTATCTTATGTAAGCTACCTGATATATGAATATTATTCATAAATGCCAGCGATTTGGCAATGCTGAGCATTAATATAACAATTGTATTTTGGAGTGGAGTTCAATACAATCCTGTGCAAACATTTTTGCTGCTATCAAAAGGCTACATTGCACTTTGATTTTTAAATGTTTGGTTATACAAATTACATGCTTATTTCTGTTTTTTAAATCTGCACTTGTTATCATTATTATAATATCTGCCAAGCTCATTAAAGAAGCAAACTCCATCAAACCTGCAAGACTGAAACACATTAAACAGCAGCATAGAAACCTTGCAAAGATCAGAAATAAGTGTATTATGTTCTGAAATTTAGTGGTGTTTTGGAAGGGGTATTTACATAAATTAACACTTTTCCTACCTAAGTTATTGAGATCGTCCATGAAAACTCTATTTTCCTTATCCAGATGGAAGGGCTTGTAAGAATGAAAGCAGTAGGAAAGACAAGAACTACCCTCAAAAGGTACTCTGATCAAGCATTAAGTCCAAAATTCTCCTCATTTCAAACTCTTCCCATATGCTGTGGTTGATATGTTGGTAGTAAAATGACTCACCATACTGGCATTCTTAATTCACAACTTTTTCCTTTTCTTTACGAAGAGGCTATTAAACCACAAACATGACAACAATAAAATGTGGTAACGAAATACACGCAATGGACAATGTGATAACAAACTAGGCAAAAGAAGTTGCTGCAGCAACTTCAAACAATGTATAACTGACCAAATCCTCAATGTAATGCAGTACTTCCAACTGTAACAACTCTTTATTTTATTAAACACAAAAAAAAATCAACAAACCAAGTTATTTAGTGCCCACATAAATAAGTACCATCAAGCCATGGTGTTGGTGCTAGTGAAATGAAGAACTGACTGCCATTTGAGTTGGGACCTGCATTTGCCATGGATAAGATACCAGCTCCAGTATGTTTTAGCTCACGAGTAATCTCATCTTCAAATTTGGAGCTGCCAACATCAAAAACAAATAATTAATACAAAAGTGTACCATTTTGTTAATCAAGATAATATGAATGATTATTTCTCACAAATTTACCAGCCCATTAACAAACACGGGCCAACAATGTGCCAAAAGTATCTTCCATACCAAATTATGCTCCATAAGTAGTGAATTGGGTGGCTTTGCTAAATTGCATGTGAAAGCAAGTATTAACAATGTATATCATCCCACACATGCAGGCAAACATGAGCCAATAGACACAAACATAAATAACAAGTAACTAGAAGAAATAGAACAGACAAACAGAGAATTTGTGAGAAGAATGCAAAGTATCTACCATGTGTCTGGATCAAGGACCTACGAGATGACTTTGATAAGAAAGCTGCTGGTAGAAAACCGTGGGAAAAGATTTGTATCACAGACTATGGAAATATCATCCTTTTGAAAGAAGATAATCAAATTCCATGAATAATAAGTACAGAACAAAGGGAACTGCCAAAAAGGAGGATTACAAATTTCCAATTCAAAATTATACTCAATCATGAAGCAACAACTCAGTATTAGCTTAAAATTATAAAAGGGAAGTCATAATGGAACATGTGCAAAATTAAGATTATGTTCTGCAAGAAGAATGTGCATGCACAAAGCTTCACTTGTACATACAAGCCCTTAGATAATTTATATTTTGATTAATGAACAGAGTCTGGGTTATGTAACAAAAGCCTGCCAACAATTTGTACAAGACCATCGAATAAACAAATAGCAATTTTAAAAAGAAGACTTGTGAAAAAAGCTGAAGACCTGAAAAAAGTAAGAGGGTCGTCTTCAACCAGAAGGAATATCATCCTTGCCTGCAAACTGTGATTAGAGAAATCCTGAAATAATCTAGCCAAGATGTCAACCTAGCTATGTTAAAAATAGGGTGTTGTACACCTTGCACAAGAAATAATTATTTATTTGTGGTGCATGTTAGAAGATGTGTTTAGCCACATTCAATATTTATTTGGCTCCACTTGTCAAGTTATATGTGACATTGGTTAGATATTTTATGTGTGGGTTGCACATGGGAAATATATTTAATATTTAACAGTGGGAACTTAGTACCAAAAGTACATGTGGAATCAATGATTTTGTGTACTCGTAGTTTTCAGGCACATGTTTTTACCTTACCATCAAATTGTTCTTAGTGAGCTTGGTTCTATAAAAACAAGCACAGGTTTAGTGCTTGAAGCTGACTTTTTGGCTAGTTGGTTGTTTGGGCTCTCATTGTATTGAGCTCTCTTCTGAATGGTGCATATGTGAAGCATGACATAGGATGTGTGGATACATGTTTGGACACAGAAGATGCATTGAAATATGTCATGTCCCCATTTTGGCTGACATCGTTTGGCATGACGGATTTGCCTATCATCGACTCTCGTAGGCAAATGGTTTGGAGAGAGGGTCATTATGTTGATCATTTGATTGCATATTGCTGACAGAGCCTACATTCGGTAGAGCCTACATCCAGTTTGGGCCTACATGCAGTTGTAGTGGAGCCTACATCCAAAGTGAGCCTATATCCAGTTTGAGCCTACATCCAGTTGTAGTAGAGCTTACGTTCAATCGTAGTTGGGCCTACATTCAGTTATGAGACATTTGGGCCTACATTGTTATAATTTTGAGTTGAGAAATGTACTTTATTATTATAATGTTATTTTATTATAAAGTACATTATAATTGGATGTTTCTAGAAGTTCTAGCAACTTCTCAAGAAAAAGAATAAATAGAGGGCTTGGGCTTTCATTTGGACATGCTTGGATTTGGAATTTCTTCTACTTCTTCATTGTGAAGCAATTTGTAGCCTTGTGGTCTGCAAATACTATTCGATCTTTGGGAACGAATCACTCCCCTAGATTGGCATAACTGAGGTAGTGAAATATCTACTGAAGGGTTGCAAGTTTGGAAGTGGTATTCAGCCATTTCAAGTTGAGCTTATTTGGAATCCTCAGATTTACCTGAGGGTTTGAGTTTTGGTTGCAAGAGGAAAAAAGCAGTCCGAAAAAGCAGATCCGAAAAAGCAGATTCGAAAAAGCAGATCCGAAAAAACTGTCCGAAAAAGCAAATCCGAAAAAGCAGTCCGAAAAATTATTGCAGCCATCTACAATCAGGTTCCTCATTTCTCATTTGGTATTTGGCATATTTTCTGATAAATGTATGTTTTCAGCTGAGTACAAAATATAGCTTCAGCACTTTACTATTTTACATTGTACTTGTCTTTGTTTGCCATTTGGCATTATTGGTAACAAAGGAAGGCTAGGATTTTGCAAGTGAAAGGGCATTGTAATTTTCAGTCTATCTATATTGCAAACCTAGGGTTTGATGATCATATCATTGACTGAAAAATGTATGGCATTGTTGCAAATTGTTGATATATGAATGGCATATGGTTTTGAGCAATTTCCTACATCATTGATAGTATTTTAGATGGTATTTGGTTGCTATCTATTATTCTGAAATTTTGGGACAGCGAACTCATATATTGCAAAATAATTTCCTATATTCAGTATTTTTCTTTCAACAGTGTATTCAGTGCATGCCAACTGTTTGACGAATTTTCTCAGTTCAGTATTAGTGATTTTTAGTGGCCTTTATAGTAAGGGTCATTACAAAATAGCTTGATATTTTATAAGTATTCATAGAAACTCTGTAAATTTAATGTAATACCTCCAATACAAAATAATATATCAAGTGTAAATACTCTTTGGAGGCTGGCTTTTTCTCTTTTGAGGGTTTTCCATGGGTATAGCTTGTGTTATCTTAAGGTATGTCTTTGATCTTGTTAAATTGTTATCAGATTTAGGATAGAGGAATTTTAATTTTATTTCTCTAATGTGAATATCACTGTGAAGATGCAGATCTATATGAGAGAGCAATGTCCAAGTAAGTATATTATCTTGCTTATAGATGAGAAGGTACAATATATATTTATCACTTCTGTAACTTGTAATGGCACTTATCTCTTTTCTGTGTTTTTCAAATCACAATGACAATCATAATATATATGCTATTGTAAGGACATGTCTCCTGTAGGGACATGCCCCTACATGAACATAGGGACATGTCTCTACATGAGACATGTCTCATTAATCAATTTCTCAACCTTAACACTAATCTGTTTCATTGCTAATGAACCGTATATCATAATTGATATTATTATCGTTTGTTAACGATAATAGCAAGTTTGATATCCTCATAGTTCATTGTGCTCGACAGCAAGTATGTTACATATGAAAAACAAAAAATGCTGAGAGGGGGAGGGGGTGAATCAGTATTTTAAAACTTTAGAGCAGAGAAAACAAATCTAAGACACACTTGCACACAAGGAGAAGAGACACAAGTTTTTGTTACGTGGAAAACCCAAGACGGGTTAAAAAACCACGGCTCTACTAATCAACTGGGCAACAACCCCTTCTTACAAAGAGCTACAACTCTTATAATTACACTTCAGAACAGGCTCCAACCTATCTTGTAAGGCTACAACCTTACCTACAGAAAATTTGAACAGAATGAGACCCAATAAATTCTGTGTCTTCACTGAAATGTAAAGACTATAAAAAGACCCGTGTCTATCCAAATCTCAAAGCACGTGGATGCATTTTAAGTCTCCTCTCAAAACAGCTCCCCCATACCACTGTCTATCATACTCTTGTAAAATCGAACATTCACAAAATAATTGATTTAGTTCTGGAAAAATTTACATAGCATCTCGAGCTCTGTCCCCCTTTTTAAAAAGAAGTAATGCAGTATGTCTTCACCGCATCTAGCTAGCCTCTTCTGAAAACACACAGAATGTTCTTGGTAGTCCTTCAACCTCTTTGCACTGCAGCTCCTTATTTTTCACTCTAGACACTGTCTTCGAATTTTTTACATGCCCCTCTTTGTGTCATGTTTCTTTTAATTTTTTAGGAGATTCACTCATTGCGCACTAGCTCACCTTTTTCTTTTTAACCAATAAAAAAAAACTCCCTCGTCGATGATCACCTTTTTGTCAATTCACGGCTCAGAGATAGTTAACAGTTTTGAATGATGCAACATTGAGCATCTGGTTGCTCAACCTCTATACTAACATCCTGTAGCTTCCAATTTTTTTAAAATATCCGTATTTTCAAAAACGTTCATATATCATTTATCTCCACATTTTTTTTTAAAAAACTATTAATACGATAAAGATTTTTCAACCCGTTACCATTCCTTAGTTCCTGTCACGCAAGACGGAAGTATCCTTTTTTTTTTCCGGCACACACTACCAGTTTCTCAGAGCTCCTCCCCACCGCTTCTCTGACCTGCCGTCCACCTGTTCAAATCTCCTCACATACGTTTTTTAGCCTCTACTACGACTCTTCTCTTTGTCGTATATTTTGGCTCTCATATATGCGTCTTTTCTTTACTCAGCCTGTTCCCAATACACACTATTTTTACTCTGCTCATAAACGACCTTTAGAAAACGGTCGACACTTGTTCATACCTCAGCGACTGTTAAAGAAGAATGCCCAAGAGAAAATTTTTAATAAAACACTCCATCTCCTTATCATAACTCCATAATTTTTCAAAAAACAATCAATACGTTTTTTGAAACCATTGTGTAGACTATACGATATGTTTGAAGGCATGTCATTCAACAAAATCATATCTTGCAAAGAATTGTCATTTTGCAAATATTTGCATCATCATGGAAAGAACCGGCTACCCTGCAGACCAAACTCGGTTGGCTGTAAGTCACTGCAGACAGCGTTATTTTCAGGCCATGATGCCCAACACCCTGCGGCACCAAAACTTCTGGTGTGCCACCACACCAGCTCCAAAGAAAAAACGTCTTTGGAATCTGTTGTGCAGACGTAATTATGAGCTCCTAAAGAACCTTCACGGGCTGACTGCTCAATTCCTTTGTTTTACACTTAAAGGTTGGAGACACTGACAATACGATAAGTCTTAGAATCCTTTTGACAGCTCACAAAAAGATGAACTAATAACGATGCCAACAGTGCACACATAACAGGTCTGTTGCGACACAAGTGCAGGAACCGATCACAAACAGGTGGCAGAACGAGAAGCATCACATGACAAAAATACAACAATCTCCCCCTTTTTGTCATTGATGGCAATACCAACAAGAATATAGAAGAACCATTCACCAAGCTGAAAACAACTCCCCCTTTGTCATCAATGACCAAAAAATTGAATTACAACTGCAGACCAAAAGATATAACGATGAAGTGCGTCTACTAAAAACGAACCTTTCACTGAGGTGGAGAAACACCAAGCTTCCTTCGAAGATACTCGAAGCGATCTCGGGGTAGAGGTTTAGTGAACACATCAGCAACTTGTTCCTTGGAACAAACATAGTTCAACTTTACCGTATTATTAGCAACTTGCTCCTTCAGATAGTGATATTTGATTGGAATATGCTTAGTGCAAGCATGCATCACCGGATTTCTTGAGATGTCAATGGCGTTTGTGTTGTCACAAAAAATACAAATAGGATTAGTAAACTCAAGCTTGTAATCACATAAAGTATTCTTCATCCAAATTACCTAAGTGCAACATGAAACTGTTGCAACATATTCAGCTTCAGCTATGGATAATGAAGTGCAAGATTGTTTCTTGCTAAGCCATGAGACAAAACAGCCACCTAAAAAGAAAGCACACCTGCTGGTGCTTTTCTTATCATCCACAGAGCCACCCCAATCTACATCTGTATAGGCTGTAAGAGAGAAATCAAAACTCTTTGGAAACCAAAGACCAAGATCAACAGTGCCTTTCAAATACTTAAAAATTCTCTTAACAGCTTGAACGTGTGTTTTCTTTGGAGATGCTTGAAATCTAGCAAAATAGCCAACAACCTACATAATATCCGGTCTAATGGCTGTAACAAACAGCAGACTCCCTACCATAGATCTATAAAAAGTCTGATCAACAGAAGGAGACACATCATCCTTACTTAGTTTACATCCGATTTCCATAGGAGTGCTAACCGGATTGCAATCTTCCATTTTGAATCTCTTAAGTAACTCTCTAACATACTTAGCTTGGAAAATGAAAACACCTTTAAAAGATTGATTGATTTGCAGCCCAAGAAAGTAAGTTAACTCGTCCATCATAAACATTTCGAACTCATCTTTCATACAAGCAGCAAATGTTTTGGACATTTTGACATTGTCACTACCAAAAATCAGATCATCTACATAAACCACAACAATGAGAATGTTGTTACCTTCCTCTTTGACATACAAGTTGTTGTCTACATATCCCTTTTTGAAGCCCTGCTGCTGCAAGTAATTATCCAGCCTGTCATACCAAGCTCTAGGAGCTTGTTTGAGTCCATAGAGAGCCTTTTTCAACTTGCACACATAATCCACATTGTTAAAAATAAGGCCATCCGGTTGTTCAACATAAATTTCTTCAACTAAATCTCCATTTAAGAAAGCAAATTTAACATCCATTTGAAAGACTTTAAAACCTTTAAAGGAAGCAAATGCAAAAAAACTTTTGATTGCTTCTAATCTTGCAACCGGTGCAAAGGTTTCACTAAAGTCCACACCTTCAATTTGAGAATAACCCTTGCAAACTAAACGAGCCTTGTTTCTAATGATCTTACCATCTTCATTTACCTTGTTCCGGAATACCCACTTTGTACCTATCACATTTTTGTTGATGGGTCTTGGCACAAGCTCCCAAGTATTGCTCTTATTAATTTGGTCTAACTCCTCTTTCATGGCAGCCACCCAATGTTCACCTGCAGCTGCCTCTTCAAAACACTTAGGCTCAATCATGGAAATAAGTGAGAAGTCATCATCCTCAAAATAGTTAACATTTTTCCTAGCATTCCTAGTCTTTCTTTCAATTATAACCTGATCAATAGGGTGATTCTTTTGAACAAACCTTGAAGGAGTTTTGAAATTAGAAGCATCATGATCACCTTGAGAATCATATCCGGAATTATCATGTAAACTTTCAGCATCATTAGAAGTGGAAACTGTTTCTTCATGAGCAGTTCGTACTTTACCTTTGTCATTCTCACCACTTTTGCTAGCTGTTACAACTTAAATATGTGGAGGAGAAGAAGGTACAACAGTGCTAGTTTGAGTTTTAGTTATACCACAGTGCTGGTTTGAGTTTTTCCTTCTTAAAGGTTGTCATCATTCTCACCAAATTCATTAGTAACCTCATGAATCTTAACATTAACACTCTCTACTAATTTATGCAGTCTTTTATTGTAGCATTTGAATGCTTTACTTTTAGAAGAATAGCCAAGGAAAATTCTCTCATCAGATCTAGATTCAAACTTACCCAAATTATCTTCATCTCTTCTAATATAGCATGGACTCCCAAAAAATTTGAAGTACTTAAAAGTTAGCCGGTTTACTTTTTCAAAGTTCATATGGAGTCTTGTTGAACTTGGGCCTCAACAAAGTTCTATTCTGAATATAGACTGTTGTGTGGGCAGCCTCTCTCCAAAATACATCTTTAACTTTTCTTTCATTCATCAAACAACGTGCCATTTCTTGAACAGTTCCATTTTTTCTTTCCACAACACCATTTTGTTGTGGTGTTTTTGGGGTTGAAACCTGTTTTTTGATTCCATGTTGCTCACAAAACTTAACAAAGTCATTTGAAGTGAATTCTCCCCCATTATCAGAACGCAAGCATTTGATTTTCATATCCATTTCATTTTCAACCAGATTTTTAAAAATCTTGAACTTCTCTAAAGCCTCTGATTTTTCTTTTAGAAAAGTAACCCAAGTCATACGAGAGAAGTCATCAATAAGAAGCATAAAATATTTCTCACCTTGAAGACTTTCTATCCTAGTTGGTTCACAAAGATCCGTATGGACAAGCTCAAGTAGCCTACTGCTGAAATGATCTTTTGGTTTGAAGGAAGCTCTAATTTGTTTGCCCTCTTGACAATTTTTGCAAACAACATCAACTGGTTTCTCTATCAATGGCATATCTCTAACAACCTCCTTTTTACTAATCTTGATAAGATTATCAAAATTTACATGCCCAAAACCCTTGTGCCAAAGCCAAGCATCCTCTACCTTGCTCAAACAACAAGTCTCATCAGTAAAGTCATCAAGAATATAGAGATTATTTGCAGCTCTAGTTGCTTTAGCTATGACATCAATTCCCTTTTTAATAGTATAAGAATTTTAGTTAAAACTAAGATCATACCCTTGATCACATAGCTGACTTACACTTAACATATTGTGTTTCAACCCTTCAACATAAAGAACATTCTCAACAATGGTTTTATCATTATTAATTAATGACTGTACCTATAGCAGCAACCTTTGCTAAAGAGCTACCACCAAATCTAGCCTTTCCACCTTTCATTTTCTTGAGAAAATGAAACTTACTTAAATCACCTATCATATGTCGGGAGCAACCACTGTCAACATACCAAATATCCTTCTCACTGCTGGCTAGAAGAGTTGTTTGAACAACAAGAGCTTTTAGAGGTGCCTCTTGGACTTTTCTTCTCCAAACCTTGGTCACTTTAGTCCTTCTTTTAGGTTCAACATTGCAGAACAGATCTGCACTAAGGTTGTTACAAAATCTTGAGGTATGGCCAAACTTGTTACAGTTGTAGCAAATTAAGTTGTACTTCCTAAAGACATTCTTTTCATGCTGAAAATAATTCTTGAAGGGAGCAACTCTACAATCAACAGCTCTATGTCCAAAGTAATTACATGCAAAACAGTAGCCATAGAAAAAAGGTTTATTTACCTTGTTAAGAGTAGGCTGACTACTTTCCGGTGGTGAAGAGTTTTGATCAGATTGCATGCCAACTCCTCTCTTATCTTTGGTAGTTCTTTGAGAACCGAGAATGTCATCTAATGTGACTTTACCACTATTGAAAGACAGTTCTTTACTGGAAAGCATAGAGGTTTTACCAATGTTTCTAAGAGAAACAATTTCAGCTTCCAGCTTGGCAATGTTTTCTTCTTTTATCTGAATCTGATTTTCCAAATCCTCACGAATTTTTTTGGCTTCCTCATTCAGAATTTTAGAATCAACAAGCTGAGTTTCAACCTCTTTAAGAGATGTAGCAATCTTCAACTTTTCAGCACTCTCAACTTGTAGAAGATCCACAAGACTTAGATTCTTCTTTTTCAGTTTCTTAATCTCAGCTAGAGCTAAAATCAATTCAAGTTCAAGGTCCACTTCATCATCTTCATCATCTTCATTTTCTTCGAAGGTCACATCATCAACAGGCATGAACATGACTTCATTAATCCAAGAATCGCTTTCGCTGCTTGAAGAATCATCGCTGTCATTTTTTGAAAACAGCACCTTCTTGCCCTTTTCAGATTTCCAATTCTTCTTGGCAAATCTCCTAGTTTTCAAGAATTTAAATTCTTTTTCATCATTGTTGTCTTCTTCCTTATCAAACGGACACTTAGAGGCAAAGTGACCAAGTTTTCCACAACTGAAGCATTTCAGACCAGATTTGTCTTTATTTTTGTTAAAGCCATTTTTCAGCCTTCTAATGAGGTAAGTTATTTCCTCATTGGAGTCCTCATCCGAGCCATCACTAACATCATTTTCCTTGTCCTTGCTCTTGCTCCTTTTAGAAACCTTGAAGGCAGATTCAGTTTTGGAAGAACCATCAACTATAGTTCTCATTTCATAAGCAATCAAGATACCATGTAATTTGTCAATTGTCAGTGTCCAAATCTAACATTTCTTCTACAGCAGAGACTTTAGCATCAAGCCTCATGGGAAGAGAACGAAGAATTTTCTGAACCACGGTTTTCTCTTCAACATTGTCTCCCAGACCTTTTAAGGCATTGACAACCTCATCAACACGAAGAAAATAAGCAGCAATGTTTTCACTATCTTTCATGCGAAGACCTTCAAAGACAGCCCTGTCAGTTTGAACTTTAGCTTTCCTGACTTTGTCATCACCATGATATGCATTATGCAATTTATCCCAAACATCTTTTGCGGTGGCGCAGTGCATGACCTTTGAGAATTCAACTTCAGTTAGACCACACAAAATGGCATTCATGGCCTTGGCATTATTCTCAAACTCCCTTTTTCCATCAACATCTGCAGGAGGAGTAGAAGGAATAGTATAACCATTTACAAGACTGAGATAGACATCACAGCCAAGAGACATAATGTAAGTCTTCATGCGAACACTCCAAAAAGCATAGTCGTTCCCATCGAAAAGAGGTGCACGATTCGTAGCAAGACCTTCTAAGGCACTCATGATGGACACAAGGATCGAACTCTCAAGCTTTTAAGCACAAGAAGAGAGTGACCAACTCTGATACCAATTGAAAAACAAAATATGCTGAGAAGGGGAGGGAGTGAATCAGTATTTTAAAACTTTAAAGCAGAGAAAACAAATCTAAGACACTTGCACACAAGGAGAAGAGACACAAGTTTTTGTCACGTGGAAAACCCAAGACGGGTTAAAAAACCACGGCTCTTCTAATCAGCTGAGCAACAACCCCTTCTTACAAAGAGCTACAACTCTTATAATTACACTTCAGAACAAGCTCCAACCTGTCTTGTAAGGCTACAACCTTACCTAAAGAAAATTTGAACAAAATGAGACCCAATAAATTTTGTGTCTTCACTGAAATGTAAAGACTATAAAAAGACCTGTGTCTATCCAAATCTCAAAGCACGTGGATGCATTTTAAGTCTCCTCTCAAAACAGCTCCCCCCTACCACTATCTGCCATACTCTTCTAAAATCGAACATTCACAAAATAATTGATTCAGTTCTGAAAAAATTTACATAGCATCTCGAGCTCTGTCCCCCTTTTTAAAAAAAAGTAGTGCAGTATGTCTTCACCGCATCTGGCTAGCCTCTTCTGAAAACACACAGGATGTTCTTGGTAGTCCTTCAACCTCTTTGCACTGTAGCTCCTTATTTTTCACTCTAGACACTATCTTCGAATTTTTACATGCCCCTCTTTGTGTCATGTTTCTTTCAATTTTTTAGGAGATTCACTCATCGCGCACTGGCTCACCTTTTTCTTTTTAACTAGTAAAAAAAACTCCCCCGTCGATGTTCACCTTTTTGCCAGTTCATGGCTCAGAGATAGTTAACAATTTTGAATGATGCAACATTGAGCATCTGGTTGCTCAACCTCTATACTAACATCCAGTAGCTTCCAATTTTTTTATAACATCCGTATTTTCAAAAACGTTCATATATCATTTATCTCCACGTTTTTTAACAAAAAACTATTAATACGATAAAGATTTTCAGCCCATTACCATTCCTTAGTTCCTATCACGCAAGACGAAAGTATCCTTTTTTTTTTCCGGCACACACTGCCAGTTTCTCAGATCTCCTCCCCACCGCTTCTCTGACCTGTCGTCCACCTATTCAAATCTCCTCACATACGTTTTTTAGCCTCTGCTACGACTCTTTTCTGTAGTATATTTTGGCTCTCGTATATGCGTCTTTTCTTTACTCAGCCTATTCCTGATACACACTATTTTTACTTTGCTCATAAACGACCCTTAGAAAACGGTCCACACTTGTTCATACCTCAACGACTGTTAAAGAAGAACGCCCAAGAGAAAAAAATTAATAAAACACTCAATCTCCTTATCGTAACCCCATAATTTTTCAAAAAACAATCAGTACGTTTTTTGAAACCGTCGTGTAGACTCTACGATATGTTTGAAGGCATGTCATTCAACAAAATCATATCCTGCAAAGAATTGTCATTTTGCAAATATTCGCATCATCATGGAAAGAACCGGCTACCCTGCAGACCAAACTCGGCTGGTTGTAAGTCACTACAGA
Organism: Chamaecyparis obtusa; assembly: GCA_027943335.1. Lineage (NCBI taxonomy): Eukaryota > Viridiplantae > Streptophyta > Pinopsida > Cupressales > Cupressaceae > Chamaecyparis > Chamaecyparis obtusa. The sequence goes on from BSBK01007465.1 coordinate 787,423, forward strand.
CGGTGTTATTTTCAGGCCGTGATGCCCAGCACCCTGCGGCACCAAAACTTCTGGTGTGCCACCACACCAGTTCCAAAGAAAAAACGTCTTTGGAATCTATTGTGCAGACGTAATTATGAGCTCCTAAAGAACCTTCACAGGCTGACTGCTCAGTTCCTTTGTTTTACACTTAAAGGCTGGAGACACTGACAATACGATAAGTCTTAGAATCCTTTTGACAGCTCACAAAAAGATGAACTAATAACGATGCCAACAGTGCACACATAACAAGTCTGTTGCGACACAAGTGCAAGAACTAATCACAAACAGGTGGTAGAACGAGAAGCATCACATGACAAAAATACAACAACATAGTCGGTATGCATATCGTTTATGGTGATCAATATACCAAAGTCGATATGTATAACGATTACCATAGTCGATATGCAATGTAAATGTTGACAATAATCGATAATGCACAGATAGATATCAATCTCATAATCGATTCATATTATTGACAGCAATAATATGTTTGGTCGATATTCAATATCGACATAATTAATGATTATTATTATTATGATATGTGATAAATAATTATTAGATAAATAATAACAATAGTAATATAAATAATATAATATGATATATCACAATAGATATATATATACATATGTATATATTATGTATATATAAGAATCTAACAACGTGGCGGACAGCTTGGCTAACCACGGGGTTAAGTCTAATGACATCAATATCTGGGAGGATTACAACAATCTAAATGATGATACCAAAGACAGTATTAATTATGACAAGATCATTTGTAAAGAAGGCAAGTTCCCTATTAATGATGCTTAACAGATCGAGGACTACGGCTCACACAGATGGTGATTGGAAAAGATGGACTGACAGAAGCAGCAATAATAATGATTTCTTTTCACACATTTATGGGCAGTTTTTTGTGTCTTCGATCATTCAACTAAAGGTGATTTTTGGGCATTTCTTGTGTTGAGATTTTGAAGAGTGTCCTTAGACTAAAAGTGAAAAGGATGGGAGGGGAGTTGAGAAGGGAAGAGCCTGATAACTGCCTGAAGGTGAAGGAAATGGTTGTGGTGTGGAAGAAGCTGACGAAACGAGGCTTAACTCCCTATTTGGAGAAGCTCCATGGATATGATAAGGTTGTCACGCAAAAGTTTGTTGATGGATGGTGGAAGACTTTGTTACGATTGAAGGGAAAAAGGTTGACCTCACGGTTGACCTCATTGCCAATGTCACTGGCATTCCCAACAAGGGTTTGGATTTCTACAGAATTCACAAGGTTTCGAACATGGCGGCTAAAAAATTTCCAAAATTTTTAAAGGAGAAAGATAAATTCAGTGATGCCAAAGTGAATGGCTTCTTTGATGTTATTAAAATTAAGGGGGTTTGGCGCAAAGTTTTGATTATGATTATGGAATATGTAACTATGGATGGTCGTTTTACTAGGGCTCAGTCGCACCATTTTGTGCTCCTAAACCATTTTAGATACAAAGACCTGGTTAATATTCTGTATTACTTGCATAGCTCTTTGACCAAGAGTCTTATGGCGAACAGGAAGAAGGCTAAAAATTTTGTGTTGCATGAGGACCTTATTTTATTAATCTTTGAGCATATAAGGGATAAAGTTCCTAAACCCTTAAACAAGACCCCGACAATGGGTAAGAGGAAAGTAGAGGGTTACATTGAGGGGAGCTCGAAGAAAGGAGGGTCGACTACTAGAAACGAGTCTATCTCCAACGACAGCAGCAAGGAGGAAGACTCTGAGACGGAGGGTTCTGCTGATGAGGAGAATGTTACCACGGCCATGGCTTCCAGCTCAAATGGGGATGAAGAAGAGACTGAGGATTCTGGAGAGGAGAATGAAGCCCAAGAGGAGTTTGAAGATTAGGGTTTGGATAATGAGAAAAATGAAGAGCAGTCTGTGGCGAAGGATGACAAGGTTATTTGGAGCCTATGAATATTTTCCTCCTAACACTGAAGGTATTTCTGGTGAGAATCTTACCCTTGATTCTAAGAATTTGAAAGATTTAGTTGAGAAAGTTGTTCAAATGGCTGCAAAAGATAATCTTGGTGGTGTTAGGGATGAGAATACTGGTAAAGTGCACACCTTTGATGATTTTGTGGAGGGTACTAGGCATGATGTCCATGTTTCCCATGATTCGGAGCAAATGGGGGATGATATGGAAGATGTTAGAAGCCAGCAAGTGAGGGAGTCCTCTATTAAGTTGTTATTTAATGATTTCAATGACAGAGAGGAAGTTACCCTGGGGGCCTTGCAAACTGCTAACGGGGAAGCCCTTTACTCCTTCAGATTTAATAAATGTTGCTTTTAGGAAATTAAGATGCTGAATTTGAAGTATCATAAGCTGGAAGCAAGGTATGATAGGCTACAGGAGAAAATGGAGGAGTGGAGCGGTGAGACCGAGCTTATTCAACTTCAGGATAAAGGGAAAGCTCTGGATGTCCTTACTGGTAGAGTGGATAAGTTGGAAGATACTATTTACAAGATCCTCCAGCACAGTCGTGAAAGCATGAGGGCTTCTAGCACTAATCTCAGAGCTCTCGTTAATGTGTTGGAAAATGGCATAGACGAAGGTGGAGAAAAAGGGGATGTTGCTCAGGGAGAAAGAGGTGGACCAGGAACAAGGACCAAGGCAAGTGTCAAGAAGAAGTCTCCTACAACAAGCAAGTGTGTCAATGATATGAAGACCATCATTGGCTGAATGGAGGAAATTGAAGAAAAAATGGAGGAGACCCTTAAGGGTCAAGTTTGTGAGACTTATGTTGGGGTCTGATCTGGTTTTCCTCTGGGTGGTTTATGTTTTGCTGGTGTTTTCCGTCTTTTTCGCCGTTAGGGTGGTTGCCTCTTTGTAAGCCTGTTTTTTGGCTGGTTCTTGTCTTTTGCTAGTGGTCTTTAATGCTTATTCCTTTGATGTAATGCTTTGTAAAGGGTTTCGCGTCCCTTCAAAACTTGTTTTTGCCAAGTAATCAAAACAATCTAATAATTATTAATCATATATATAATATTTAGCAATTCTCATGAAAATAATAATATAAAGAGAATAGCTATCAAATGCTTAAGGCCACTTAAGCATTTGATTTCATCGATTGAATTTGTCCGACCAAAGCTACAAATCATTAACACTCCCTCTTAGCTAGGGAGGATGATCACAATGTAAATACAATAGAACCACACATATTGTGGGAGAGATATTACCTCAATGTAATATCATAATTTATGGCATATCCACAGATATCAAATCTCGTGATACCCACCATAATGATATCATCTCATGATATCAGGAGTAATGGTCTACAAATATCAAGCCTCATGATATTCACCAAAAAAACTCACAATGTCCATAATGGTATGTGCACAAGCATCAACCATATTATGCCTACCATAGGGACATCAATTCATGGCATATCCACGTATATTAATACACTTAATATCAGCGTTACCAAGAGACCCGTCTCCTACCCCCTAAGATGCGTCTCAGAGACCTCCAGTACCGGAGACACGTCTCCAGGTACCAGAGATGTCCCCAAAAACGTCCTAATGCACGAGGTTTTTTTGGTTGCCGTCTTCAAAGTCTCCGGACGAACAATTGATGTTTCCCACCAAAAACATGGGGCATAAGGTGTTATAAGAACTCTTAAATCTTATCCACTATCATCACCCTTGTGACAATCAGTATTACTTATCTATTAGTAATGATAATGATAGCCACTATAGTCTTCTAATCAATTTTCTCAATTGCCTCTCTAGAAAGACTCGTCAATGATGTACAATTATTCACTTTTCTTGTAGTTTCATGATTTACTAACAACTGTTCTTTTAAAGAGTTTACCAGAATGGTAATAAGAGATCTTTGCATAACATCAATTCAATTGTTGGAAAAAATGGAAGCCACTGAGTATGTCCAGCCTTGTCAAATATCTTATAGAGACAAATCCATGCAAACCTTCTCCACTATCAAAAGAACAATACAAAATTTCTCATAATCACACATCTCATATCCTTTGGCATGTGTATCAACATCAAACTATCAATATTTCTGAATTTCAATATGTAATGACAATCTCATATGAAATATATATTGTGAGTTTTGAACTCTTTCGCTCTTCAACACAATGACTTTTGACTTTTGTGTATCTAAACTTAAAAGTTAATGTTAAAGTTTACCATTATTCTTGTTTTCAAAGTTCTATGTCATGATATTTTCTAGAAATTATTAAATTATATTAAACAAAAATTGACATCTCCAAGTACCCCCGTCTCCTATTTTTGAAAATTACCCGTACCAGTACTAGTCCAGTCTCCAAAGTCTCCAAGTACCCCCGTCTCCTGGTAACCTTACTTAATATCCACCATGATATATCTCAATAATACAACTTATAGATATCAATTTTAATGATATCCATCCCACAATTGATATTGATTTAAGAGATATGAACTATCATGACATGTTCACGGATATCAACCATATGATATCCATCATGATAGAAGGTTAAGTTATTGTAAGATCGTCATCTTGCAACAACTACCAAAAGTACAAGTGATTATCATTTAGAAGTCGTCACTTTTCAATGATATACACAGGGGCCCATAAAGTCATTAACCAACACTCATGACAAAAGAGTTTATATTAAACATCTTTTAGAATTTATTAGTACAATAATCAATAAAATTGAGACTCAATCTCAGAATTAACATTTCAACCATATCAAGCTTCCCTCAAAAGTGTTCTACCTTCGTTTTGGCAAGAGGCTTAGTGAGAATGTATGTTGTTTGATCTTTTGTACTAATATAACTCAACTGGATCACATTTCTCTCCACCATGTCTCTAAGATAGTGATAAGGTATCTCAATGTGTTTAGATCTGTCATGGAATACTGGATTCACTGAAAGCTTTATATAACTCTGGTTGTCACAATGGATGATGGTGGGATCTAAGGATTGTCCAAACAATCCTACAAGAAGTTTTCTCAACCATACTGCTTCTCGTGCTCCCATAGATGCTACAATGTACTCTGCTTTTGTGGAGCTCTAAGCAACCGAAGATTGTTTCCTACTGAACGAGGATATCATAGCTGATCCTAAGTTGAAGCAACATCCTGAAGTGCTCTTACGATCCACTACACTTCTAGCCCAATCTAAGTCAGTATATCCATGTAAGTTTAGATCTACATCCTTATACCTTAAGCCATATCCAATTGTTCCGCGAAGATATCTCAAAATGTGTTTTGTTGCAACTAAATGTAATTGCTTTGGTTCACACATGAATTGACTGAGTGCATTTACAACATAGCAAATATCTAGTCTAGTATCATAGCTTTGGCTACTTCTACTATAGTCCTATTTTTCCTTTTTGTTACCCCGTTTTGTTGAGGGTTGTATGGAACAATTAACTCCCTCTTAATCACTATGATCAAAATCCTCAAAGATCAATTTGGCAAATCCTCTAGCAGTTCCCTCTGTTACGGAAGCATACATGGTCTTAATCATAAAAATGTCTTGCTCTAAGAGACTCTCATCATATGGTACATGATCATTTACACCATGTTAAAATTTTGATCACAACATGATTTGTAGTAGTTTCTCGTACACAAATGTACGTATCTGATTCCACAGTAACATGAGTGAATGTAATAAACTGTGGATTTATCCCCAGGCTTGGCAACACCAAACATTCATGATAATGTGGCTTCCATTTGAAGCTCCAAGTCCATGCATCAACCTCTTGACCTTCTCGTCCAAGGTTGCCTTAAATGAAATGTCAAACTCCCTCTTAATCTGATCTCCATTTTCAATTCAGGTCCATAACTGCAAGTATTAAGTTTTATTTCCCTTGAATGCAATTTCTTATGCTTCTTGATCCGTCCTGAAGGCATTCCAAAGAGAGATTACAAATAGTTGATCAAACTAAACTATCTCGAAGGGAAATACCAATCATAGAAGCATACAAGATTTGGCATCCCAATGTTATAGCATGAACTAATGAGCATTATTCAATGGGTATGAAATACTTATCTCTTATGTTGGTACATCATAGAGCTAGTCCTAAGCTAGGTCACAAGACTGGAGTAAGGTTCTTTATTTGCTACCTTGTTGGTTCCAAGCAAAGCACCAAGAATGTCACAACCATGTATTGCATATCTACTATCTGCTCCTTGATTGCTACAATTTCCTGGTCACTAGAGAAGTCACCTTGTCATGATCTTCTCCCTCTGAACCAGTATAATCCTCGATAGTCAATCTAAACAAATCCTCTAGTTGCTTCATCTGTCACAGAAGGATACCCTTCTTACACAATCCCAATCATAGAAGATATCTTTCTCCAAAAGCCTTACATTATCTAGCAAGATCCATATATGACATGAAATTAATAGATCCAAGATCATTTTGGAGCTACTTTCATAAGATTGAGTTTTGCACAATGCCTTGGTAGTATACCTAATGCAACATTCTTCTTTTCCTACCAGAACATCCCCGAAGACAAAGGAAAAGATCAAGGCAAATAGCTCTAATGAATACATATAAGAGAGTGACTACAATAAGCAAATAAACGTACTATTCAAAAGATAATTAAAGTACTTATCTCATTATTCACAAGCAGATGCAAGTCATCATCCTTCTTGATGCAAGTTGCTCCAATGAAGGTCCTATATGTTGGTGGTTTCCTCCACCGTGAGGATGTTCCACGGGGTTCATGGCCACGCCACGTACCTTGGGCCAGCAGAACATAAACATATGATATGTATTACCATTGCAACCTTTGTTCCTTGACAACGAACATCCTTTGCAAACACACAACATCATTGGATCATCATACACAACCCGTTATGCAATGCACATCACATATCGAAGAACACATATTTCCTTTGTGTATTGTACTTCTAGATTGGTATATATAGAGGACGTATTCACAGGCATTCGGAAGTCATACATAATTAAAATTGAGCATACATTCCAATTTGCAATTCATTACTTCCTTCAAGCATGAACTCGAACCATTCTTCAGCAGAGAAGTTACGTTGCAATATCCCTTCTGAGCCGCTACACACTCTGTGATACTAGGAATCTGATATATATTGGCACTTAAGAATACAACCGCGGGCTGAACATTCAAACAACATCCATGTTTTTCAATATATGTTCATGGTGACAAGTGATAATTACAGATATTGTTCTCTCATATGTGATTCATCTCTGCATATATAATCTGATCGGATCTTCCTTAGACTGGCTTTGAAGATCTACCTTCAAGTTGTTAGGCTTTATAGAAAGAACCTGGCTCTGATACCATGTTAAATTGTTATCAGATTTAGGATAGAGGAATTTTAATTTTATTTCTCTAATGTGAATTTCACTGTGAAGATGCAGATCTATATGAGAGAGCAATGTCCAAGTAAGTATATTATCTTGCTTATAGATGAGAAGGTACAATATATATTTATCATTGTTGTAACTTGTAATGGCACTTATCTATTTTCTATGTAAGGACAATGGCAATCATAATATATATGCTATTGTAAGGACATGTCTCCCGTAGGGACATGCTCTCTACGTGAGACATGTCTCATTAATCAATTTGTCAACCTTAACAGTGATCTGTTTCATTGCTCATGAACCGTATATCGTAATTGATATTATTATTGTTTGTTAACAAGAACAGCAAGTTCGATTTCCTCATAGTTCATTGTGCTCGACAACAAGTATGTTACACAGTCAGTATGCATATCGGTTATGGTGATCGATATGCATATCAATATACCAAAGTCGATATATATATCAATTACCATAATCGATATGCAATGTAAGTGTTGACAGGAATCGATAACGCACAAATAGATATCGATCTCATAATCAACTCATATTATCGACAGCAATAATATGTTTGGTCGATATTCAATATCGACATAATTAATGATTATTATTATTATGATATGTGATAAATAATTATTAGATAAATAATAACAATAGTAATATAAATAATATATATATATGATATATCACAATAGATATATATATACATATGTATATATTATGTATATATAATAATCTAATAATTATTAATAATATATATAATATTTAGCAATTCTCATGACAATAATAATATAAAGAGAATAGCTATCAAATGCTTAAGGCCACTTAAGCATTTGATTTCATCGATTGGATTTGTCCGACCGAAGCTACAAATCATTAATAGATCTTTTTATTAAGGTTAGTCCATAAGCTTGCATTTTCTCTAATGGGATTATGTAGGAAACGAATTGTTCAATTGGTAATATTTTCCTAACAAGCTAAAGGGTGAGGAATGTATCTTGGAAAGAGATGAACCTAGACTAAATAAACTAGTCAACATAACTATAGTTAGATATGCAATTGAAAGAAAAACAAAAATATGCCCACTGATCCAGGTAGCATGTCAAGACAAATTATGAAAGAACACTGAACAAAACTAGTATGTAAAATTGACTAGCATAACTTGGCAACCATGAATCAAGAGTCAAAACAAATCCTATTGAAAATGTGTCAAAAAGCTCAGGCATGTGCAAATATGATGAAAGGATGAAAATTTCTATTTGGCAAAGTTTCACCACCAAAAAATTCTCTCCAAAGGGCCCAAATATGGCAACATAAAAATCTGAACCAATCCACATATAGCTGCCAAATGTATTTGACCTTATCAACCAACCCAGTATACCATAATCATGCATAATGAATGACTTCTTAGATTCTCAACGTGGAATGCTTCTTCTTCCGCCTTGGATCTTTAAATTTCTTGATGTACATGATTGTATATAGTAAGGAGATTCAACCAAAGGTGAGAAAAGCAGTTCCATGGAAAAACTTATCACGGCAGAGATTGCTACCTTTCTGTGAATAACTCTTGTTTTCAATGAACCTTTCATTTATATTGCAGTGTATAGTGTTTGCCCTTATTGGATTCATCTTCCTTTGTTGTAGTTGCATTTGCAAATGGAGAGACTAAAAGGGTCAAACATGAAACTGAAAACTCTCAAATACACTCCACACATTATCACCGGCAAGTGGGAGACAATGCCCTCACGGTCAATATCTCAAATGGCATTCCGTATACAATGTGGAGCTTCTTCAGTATTGTTTCTCACCAACATTTGACACAATAGACACAATAAACAACTTCTAGACCCGACTATGGTACTCTAATTACAGTAGATCAGATAGTGGATGCATACAAATTTAGAGCCCAAAACCAGATAATACCACTCCACCAAGTTCTGAAAGCAGATTAGCGCATCCACCAAGTAATTCACCAGGATTCAGATAGAGAGGAAATTTCCACGCTCAATCTGAGCACTTGACATTCTCCAGGTGGCACTTTGAATGGAATCCTGAGGAAATGCTGAAAAACTAATAGGTTGTGTTGATGGGGGTCATAAATTCACGATCCTAGCTCAAAAAGACCCTTTTCAAAAAAGTGTTAGAAAACTTAGAATATCCACAACATGATGAAAGTTTGCCGGACTCTATTTGTGTGACCCCGCAATACACTTCAAAAGGAATGAAGATGGAAAAGTAAATTTCTTGTTGGGAAAATAGGTGTTGTACACCCTGCAAAATAATGTTTATAATTGTAATATTTTATTTATTATGTATGTTGTGCTAATGTATTGTAGCTTCGGTCAGATTATTCTAACCGATGAAATCAAATGCTCAATTGGCCTATCGGCCTTAAGCATTTGATATCTATCCTTCACAAGATACTAATCTGATTATACCATCAACATTGAAGATACATAAATACATCTGAGATTAAAATAAAATTCCTTCTACATACAAATCTAATCAAACTTTAACATGTTGCACCTAGGAGCACCTAGATCGACGTGCAACATGAAAAGATTCCTTTGGAAAATTCTCATAGTCACTTAATGTTGTATCGTAACATTGCAATATTATATTGTAATTGTTTAATATTGGGGAAAGCAAATTAATGAAGTACCCAATATTATATGTGTGGTCAAGGGTTAGGTAGCACATGGTTTTAGCAAATGGTTTTGATGTAATACCAATTGATGGTTTTGTGAGAGCTTCTTTATATAAAGCACCCACAAGAGAAATTATTTCAGGTTAGCCTAGTTAGCATTTGTGGAGGTCGGAAGCATGGCATGGGATGTGTGATTACATGCTTGTTCACATGGAGTGTTTGTTGATGGTTGGGGTTTCAAAGGCTTTCATGTATGTATTGTAGTGTTGCGTTGCTGAATAATACATGGATGATGGATGATGGATGCTTTTGGGGACTAGGTTTTTCCATCATAAGGGTTTTCCTAGGGCATATCTAGTGGTATCTTTTATGGGTATATTGTCTATGCCCTTGCTTGTAGACCTGAGTACTTATTTGACTGATTTCTCAATTGTGTTATGTGGAAATTGTCGTATGTATGGCCGCAAGTTTCTTTACAAGTGTTATCAAAGCTACAGTTTTGGTGTTATAACCCTAAAAGTTGAATCTATGGAATGCATGAAAGAAGGATAGACAAGGCATGGTGTAAGGATTTGTTGCGGGTTTTGGGGTTGTACATTTGTAGGTTTTTTTGTGGTTTTATTGAAGTTTGTTTCAAAATGGGTTTTCTTGGATGTTCATTCTAGGGGTTTTGGCGCTGAGGTTTTACATTTGACCCCACAAGATAAAATAGACCCATGATTGCATTTAGAGGGCCAAGAGACAAATTTTGATATAAAATATGACAACCCTTGGTGATATTGATCAAAGTTGCAAAACATTTTAGGTCATACGGCCATAAAGTCTCGTACAACCTCATATAGACATCATTGGGAAAAAAAATTAAACTACTTCAACAAAAGATTGATGGCATGTTTTATTGGAAATGTTAAAAAAAATGTAAATTAATAAATGAAACAATTTTGGTGGGGGAATTCTAGTACCAACCATACCATGAGGATCAGTGTGTCATGCCCTTTGGGACAATAACAAACAAAAAATAGTTATTAATCTTTTAAAAAAATATTTAATTTTTTTTTTCCACCCAAAGTTTTAAAAAATGCCAACCATTATGTCCTTATATGTCAAATTTTGTGGGAGAGGGGGTTGGGTCAAGGCCAACCCCACCCATTATTTATTAAAAATTTGAAAATTAGATTTTCGGCATATTTGAGACAATACTTGGAGTCCATATTTTCTTCCTACTAAGCATAACTCAGGCGTATAATGTCAATTTTTTTTATTTCTTATTGTAGTTGGAAAGGTGACTCATAGCACTATAGTTTAGTGTGATTTATCTTTTCAGATTTTGCTATTTGGATAGTGAAATGCTTTCTGAAAGTCAGAGGTACTTTTCTGGCTTTGAGAGGCCATAACTTGAGCAAACAGAGTTGGATTTTCGACTCCAATAGTTACCGGAAAGCACGTCCAGAGCACTACACAATGGATCAAGTTTGGTGAAGGTTTGACATGATTTATTTGCTAATATTTTGATCTGAACTGTTTATGGGTTCTTTTGACCATGGTGTCATTATGAGTTTATGACATGTTGCATATTGGAGATTTGGAGTTTATGTCATTGTATACTCAATATGTTTATCAAATTTCTCTCATGTTGGCATGGTTATCAATATTTGATTTAGATATATTTGTTGCATTGTTTGGTCTACAAGTTGTGCAGTGTTGTGGGCAGTTTATACTTACAAGTTGCATATATGGCTTGGATATGTGTTATCTATGCCCATAGACCTTTCATTGTTGATGCATATTAGGATTAGTGGCTTGGTTTAGTCATTTGGTTTGCTGACTTGTTTTCATGTAGAGGAGAGATGTTGTTACCAAGTACATGATGAACACACTCCAAATAGAGAAAGGGGGGGTGAATCAACATAAACCAAAACCACACATGAATAAACAACTAACTTCAATATTCACCACATAAAACATTAAGCAAATAATGAACGGAACTAGCAACACATGAACATCAAGATTTTATATGTGGAAAACCTAAACTAGGAAAAACCACAGTGAGCACTTTCTCACAAAGATAATTCACTGATGTATATAGTCTGCTTACAAATAGGATAGAAGCTCACTGCTCCAAACTTCCAACTAGAGGCTCACTACCAATACAACACTGATTACAAAGAGGAGCTCATTGCTCCGAACTTGCAAATAGAGCCTCATTGCCAAAGTAGCAAGATACAGTAAAGAACTTGTGCACCCAAGACTCATTGTCCTAGGGACTGTTGAATGTTTTTTGTCATTGATGTTGTTGATTTTGTGAGGATCACTACAATGTAATAGCACTCCTGATTGTATGTGTTTTCCAAATGCAACAATCTCTTGCATTTATATTGAGAATGAACCAAGAAGAGACATGTCCCTTCATGGGACATGTCTATTCATTATTATGTAATCAATATAATGACAATTATGATTATATATATATATATACACATACATATATATATAATATCTCTTGAGTATTATATTAATTCCTCTAATAGTTACATAATAATAATATTTATATATATATATATATACATATCTTCACCGATATTGACTCATAGTGTTTATCCGATTGAAGCTACAAAACATCAACACTCCCTTTTAGCCAGGGAAGATTAAACACATGATTAGGATCAAAAGATATCATTTACCGTGATATCAGAGATATGATCTGACTAGGAATATCAAGTCGCATGATATTCACCATAACTCATAGATTCATAAGAATATCATCTCATGATATTGAGAGTATTGGCCATAGAATATCAAGTCGCATGATATTCACCAAGTACTCAAAAATTTATAAAGATATCATCTCATGATATCCAGAGCATTGGCCATAGAATATCAAGTTGCATGATACTCACCAAGTACTCAAAATAATGTGAAAAGATATATTACCTTCATGTAATATCAGAGTTTATAGAGATATCATCTCATGATATTAGGAGTAATGGCCACAGAATATCAAGTCACATGATATTCAACATGTACTCATAGTACTAGCCTACCAACATCAAGTCTCATGATGTCCACCAGGTACTCAACAAATATTTTAGATATCACCTCTATATGATATCAGAGATATGGTCTGACCAAACATATCAAGTCTCATGGTATTCACCATAACTCAAAAAATATTTTAGATATCACCTCAATATGATATCAGAGATATGGTATGACCAAGAATATCAAGTCTCATGATATTCATCATAACTCAAAAAATGTTTTAGATATCACCTCAATATGATATCAGAGATATGGTCTGACCAAGAATACCAAGTCTCATGATATTCGTCATAACTCAAAGCGAGTAGTACTGGGATGGGTGACCTCCCGGGAAGTCCCAGTGCTTCACCTCTATGAGCATCACCTAGATCCAATGAGTGCTAAGTGTTCCATTCATCTGGAGTAGTACTGGGATGGGTGACCTCCCGGGAAGTCCCGGTGCTTCACCTCTGTGAGCATCACCTAGATCCAATGAGTGCTAAGTGTTCCATTCATTCTCATGAGAGATGGGTTAGTGTGAACCACTACTCATGAAACATGGGTCAATGAGTTTGACTCAAAAACTACACAGTTGAATCCTGATAGCAATATCACAATTTGACTTGTTGTGGAAAATATCTCCTACTTATTAATTAAATTAAGTCGTCATTAAATTTGATATAATTTGATAGCTTAAAATTTAATTATTTAATTGACTTCTAATGTCCCAAAAAGGGGACATTACACTCTAAAGCACTAACAAACATCATTCTCACACACTCCAGGATACATACCTATTTTCTATTGTTCGGAAAACATACTTGTCCTCCACTACACTGTAGCACTATATACATACTTGTCTTCCACTATTCTGTAGCACTGAATACATACTTGTCTTCTACTGTTCTATAGATTCAGAAGCACTAACATGTTCAACACACAACCTTACTTCTTTCTGAATCAACAGATATACCTAAACATGTCAATAGTAAATACTTCCAGACACAAGTGTAAGAGCAAACACCTCCAACACCTCTGAACCACACAATGTTTGACATCAATGACGACAAACAACCAAACATATATTTCCAACAATACAGTCATGGTGGAGGACCTATAGTGTTGACTATGTAATGCTTACATGGTGAACACGTTGAGAGTTAGATGCTTGTTCGTTGGAGGTGATCATGGTGTATGGATGTTTCTTGTGTTTAGAGACTTTGGCATGACATGAATGGATTTGCAGGTGCTTTGATTGGTGATGATTTGATTGGATTCCTAAATGGTTTTGGCAATACATTTTCAAGAGATTCTCTCCAGATTGATAAGCATATGGGGTATCAGGAGAGGCTTGTATCCTTTCCTCAATAACTCAATATAATTAATTTTCAAAATTGTTTCTACGAGATCAATAGGATGGCAGACTTCATAGAAAATGACAGCACTTAGGATGCCTTGACTCCTCATTTGGGATGCCATGTCTCTTCTTGCTCTAAACATGGTTATAGAAACTTGGGTATGTCTAGAAGAACTATGGATACATGAAGACCGTTGACAAGGCCCTCCCCTTTAATAAAAATTTGAAACTTAATTAATAGATTAGGTTTTTGGAATTTACATTTGAATTTAATTCCAAACCCCATTGTTAATTAGCAAGGTGAGGTGTGAATTGGATTAAAGCATAAGTATTGGCATGGAAAGACTACGGAATTTTAAGGAAACTGAGTCCCCAATCTGTGTTTTTCATCAAGAATAATGTGATGGCTTTTGGCAGTGGGGATTACTTATTCCCAGCACCCTCCTTATAGATCTAATATTCATCTCTGTTTTCTGACAAAAAAATCAGCATCTTGCTTGGCATTCCACCTGATTCATTTGTCTCAAACAAGAAGTAGAAAACTCCTGGTTTAAGAAAAAGTCAGGTGCAAGCCTAGTAGGCAAACTGCAAGGCGGTGATACAAAGATCACGTCTGATAATCAATTACACATGAATTTTGGAAGCCTCTTCTCCTTTTTGTTGTTGTAGATAATTTGAACTACTAAGAGTTGAGAATCTAAGTCCTGGTTGTTAATGTTCTCAAACCAGAATATAAGAATGCAATGTATGAAATACAAAACTCAAAATAATAAATAACACAAAGGAATTATCTTGGGAAAAACCCTCCTCGCCGAGGGAAACAACCCAGCCCACAAAAATGATGGTTCCTTTATTGAGTTCTTCAAACAACTACAAGAAACTTCCTTCCATATAATTGACGTCTACTCACAATCAATTAGGAATCTTTACTAACAACATTATCAGAGTCTCTCAATGATAAGATTGCTTACAAAACATGTAAATCACATTCACAACAATCGATCATCCAATGATTGTGCATATACTCTGCAATAAACAAATATATCTCTGCAATAATCAACCAGAATGAGAATATAATGACAAGCTGCTCACAGCAGATAGGCAATCAGGCAGCTCCCTAAAAAACATGCACTCAAGGACTCAGCTCCCAATAACATCATCATACAATAAGAAAATAATATTGAATGCCTTAAGAAGAAACCAAAACATGAACCGGCGCTCAATACAGAAGAGTCGCGCATGAATATGAAAAGGCTGCTGTTAAAGACATATGCGATAGGAATAAATGACCCGTTATCTAAAAACATGAAACCACTCATCATGAAGAGACGCAACCTCCAAACAAAGAGAGCTGGTAGAGATTAGGCAAATGAAAGATGTCACGCCAGCATCCACATGGCGCCAAGAAAGATCCGATACAAAGAAGACCACAAACGAAGCATCCAAGAGAGATAAGAAGGCACAAAGGCAAAAGAAATGACTCATAGATAATCACAGGCGGGCATGAATGAGAACCGTCGCCACATCATAACATAGCTGGAACACAAACTCTCGGCGTAGATAAATAAGCAGCAATGATGCCAAATCACCACACAAAGAACACAAGTCATAGCATAGTCAACAAATACATAAGATATAAGGAATGAAGATCTGTCTCGCAGCTATAACTTCAACACTCCCTCTTAGCAAGAGAGAGATCTTCAATATGTCATCACATGACAAGTGCACATAGTTGCAACCAAAACAGATGTCAACAAAAAAAAATCTCATTATAGATTTTCTCAATAAAATTGTTATCTCAACATAACAATATTCACCATAGCTACTCCTAGACGGTGAATCAGAAAAACAGAAAATAAAGTCATGGAGTCACACACATGACTTCCACCATGGCTACTCCCAGAGGAGTGGATCCACCATAGCTACTCCCAGAGGGTGGAACAAGGGCTTTCACCTCAAACTTCTCCCAGAGAAGAATGCATTACCCCCTTGCCTACTCGCAAAGGGTGGTACAAGGGATTTCACCTCGAACTTCTCTCACAGAGATGAACTTATTAACAAGGGATTGCACCTCGAACTTCTCTCACAGAGAAGAACTCATTAACAAGGGAGTGCACCTCGAACTTCTCCCTCACAGAGAAGAACTCATTAACGAGTCTTCATGATGATAAGGCTCTCTCTAAGACAAATATCAACCTTTTGGCTTCTCAAATCAGACTCCCTCTAAATCTGATATCAACCTTCTAACCTCCTCGTCCAAGATTGCTTGTGATGAATAGACAGACTCCCTCTGAATGGAGACTCCCTCTCAATAGGGACAGCATACTCAAGCTTTGATAATCACAATACCAAGAAATTGACTCCAATATTTGTCCAACAATGAGCTTTAGCAGTCACACTACTACACAAGCTTGTTGATCCTCTGCAAAAGGGTCTTGGTACTCTTCCTCTGCCACACAAGCTCCCTTTGAATCTCATATCCTCCTCTTAGAAAAAACTGATCACAAGATAATCTGAATAGGTACTTCTTCTTCAAGAGCCACCAACTCAACTCAGGCTGCAATCTCTCATCATCCTTGTGCTTCTCGAACCATCTTGGAAGCATTTTAGAGAGATTAGTAATAGAATCAAACAGACTAATGCTAGAAGCATACATGATTCACTACTCTCAATGTTATTGCATGAATTAAATATATAAGATTCATGATCAATATTCAAAGATACAAACATAAAATAATTATCTCTTCATAGTTTAATCTTCCTCACAATACGCCACTAGATCTTTCACCATCGCATAATTATAGTGCATGCAAAGAATGCAAATTCAAACCCCAGCACAGAAATTGCATGAAAAGCCTCAATAGGTGAGACTGAAACACTTGAAGCAAATCATTGAATAGCGTATTCAACACCCATTAGACATCATGATTCTTCTAGAATCCAAATGTCCTATTCTGGTTCGAATCGTTTCCTTAAACCCGCTTTGATACCATGTTAATGTTCTCGAACTAGAATATAGAAATGCAATAGATGAAATACAAAACTCAAAATAATAGATAACATGAGGGAATTATCTTGGGAAAAACCCTCCTCGCCGAGGGAAACAACCCAGCCCGCAAAAAATGATGGTTCCTTTATTGAGCTCTTCAAACAACTACAAGAAACTTCCTTCCATATAATTGACGTCTACTCACAGCCAAATTAGGAATCTTTACTAACAACATTATCAAAGTCTCTTGATGATAAGATTGCTTACAAAACATGTAAATCACATTCACAACAATCAATCATCCAATGATCGTGTTTATACTCTGCAATAAACAAATATATCTCTGCAATAATCAACCAGAATGAGAATATAATGACAAGCTGCTCACAGCACACAGGCAATCAGGCAGCTCCCGAAAAAACATGCACTCAAGCACTCAGCTCCGGATAACATCATCATACAATAAGAAAATAATATCGAATGCCTTAAGAAGAAACCAAAACATGAAATGACGCTCAATATGGAAGAGTCGCACATGAATATGAAAAGGCTGCCGTTAAAGACATATGCGATAGGAATGAATGAACCGTTATCTAAAAACATGAAACTGCTCATCATGAAGAGATGCAACCTCCAAACAAAGAGAGCTGGTAGAGACGAGGCAAATGAAAGATGCCATGCCAGCATCCACATGGCGCCAAGAAAGATCCGATACAAAGAAGACCACGAACGAAGCAGTCAGGAGAGATAAGAAGGCACAAAGGCAAAAGAAATGAGTCATAGATAATCACCGCCGGGCATGAATGAGAACCGTCGCCACATAATAACATAGCTGGAACACAAACTCCCGACACAGACAAATAAGCAGCAATGATGCCAAATCACCACACAGAGAACACACGTCATAGCATAGTCAGCAAATACATAAGATATAAGGAATGAAGATCTATCTCACGGCTATAACTTTAACACTGGTAGTTTAGCTGTTCCTATGGTAGGAGCCAGTAGGAAGAAAATTTACTGAGATGCTAGGTTGACCTGTGCCACATGAATTACTCCACGATTTAATCCTTGAATCTCTGAATAAAAGGGAAAGGATTGTGAAAAAGATAAGGTGTTTCCCATTGATTGAGTGGAATGATATTTAACATTCCCTAACATCCATGTGTGAAACAACATCTTTGCTGTCTACCAACACAGATAATGTTACTCAGAGCTCACCTAAAATAGTAGTGGATAAAGGTAATGGTGTGATGCTTGAAAGGCCTCCCAACACGAAGGCAACAGAGATTAACTCCGGCAGCAAGGTGAAGTATTCCAACAACTAAGGAAAAGATAAGTGAGATGGTGGAAATAGGGACTCTAAAAAGGGAGATCATGAAGATGGCTCCTCTCAGGCATGTGTAGAAATATTTGAGCATAAGTTGAGAGATAAAGCATGGAATCATGGCAAAGTGATAGAGATGAAGAATCGGGAATAGGCTGCTGATGAAATCCAATAGATATGGTAAACCCCTGAATTCCTTGCACAAATCCTATATAGCTCGTGCAGGACAAGTTGCAGAGGAGCCGACCACTTAGCAAGCACGTTCCAAGTGAAGATGAAGCATTTGGACCTTGCAAGAAACCTAAAACCTGCTAGTAGTTATGGCAAGGACATGTTTCTTTTGTTCCTATGTCTCAGTCTTATCAATGCCTTGGCTTTGTAGCTATTATATTTAGAATGGGCAGTATTGTTAAAGAAAATAAGGGTTCAGTATGCAGTTATTTATGGAAGCACAAGACTGTTTTGATTAGCTGATTGTGCTATTAAACTTCGTTTTGTATCTTTGATTGATTTTTGGCGAATTGAAGGACCTTGTAAAACACCTATTTGATAATCACAGAGAATATCAGAATGTTATAAAAAATTCAAAAGCCCTACCAATGAGTCCAATTTTAAAATAGTTAATCTTCAAAGACTAATCAACAACATTCAGTTCACCTTAATATTAATCGAGATGACAGACTATTTTTACGAAGTGGATAGGCAACGAGATAAATCCTTACCCATATATCGATTCACCGCCCCTTCCTGTGCCAGTTGGGTCTCCGCCTTGCACCATGAAATCCTTCCAGAAAAAGAACAACAAGCAAGATTAAGCAATTGGGAAGCAAAGAAAATATACGTCTTGTATAGCGAATTTCGAATTATGACAAGGAAATGGCACCTTGATTATACGGTGAAATTTGACATTGTTGTAGTAACCTCTCCTTGAAAGCTCTACGAAATTCCTGCAGGTCTTGGGGGCGTGCTTGTTGTATAGCTGTATGAATTTGAAAGAATTAGATGAGGTTTTCCAGGATTTAAAAATGGCGAAAGAGGTAAGCAAAATACCCATACCTCAACCGTGATAGGGCCGATGGACGTCTCCAAGGTGACCTCGGGAGGACCTTCTGCTACTGCTGTACCCACCATTCTTATTTGGCTGCGCAAACTTTCTTTTTCGCCTGTTTGCCCAACATGAATCAGGCCGCTTCAAATTTTAGCGCCTGCCAGCACTTTAAGTCGGAGCCATTCTATTTTTCTTTTTCGTCTTTTAGATGTATGGTCTGTAGGAGTCGTTAAAAAAATTTGATTCACTCGAATTTTGAGTTCGTCTAACATTGATGAATTGGAATCCTGGTTATACAAGATATGTGGTGAAGGGGTCCATTTGGCAGGTTACGTGGTGAAGTTTGTTAATATGCAGACGGTCTTATTTTATTAAAAAGGAGTACTTTTGTTAAAAAGTGGGGATGCTGAAAATCACCAAAATGAAAATTATGATTTTTTGTTTGAATAGAAAGGAAAAACATATTGCCTTCTTTTTTTAAGGTAGTCTATTAGAAATTGTGAAAAAATACAGATACTTGGGGATTGACTTTCATTATAGACTTAGTTGGGAGACTTGTAGAGTGAAAAGGATACGGGGAGTGGAAAGTTTCATATCTACTTCAAAATAGATGCAGAAACGTTGAGCTTTGGGATAGGAAAATGAAGAAAACTATTTTTAGTTTGTTGGTCACATTGGTTGTCATTTATGTCTGCGAAGTTTGGGGAGGCAGCATGAGAAAATGTGGGTGGAGACAAATAGAGAGGATTCAAAAACACTTAATCACTAGCAGTCTCAAAGTCAAGACTTCAGTGCCATATGAAATTCTCTTAGTAGAAGCTAGTATTTTCTTGTTGGAGGCGAAAGCAATAACTTAGCTAATAAGTTATTTAAAGAAACTTAGAAACATGGATAACCAACGATGGCCCAAAATTGCGATGAAAGAGGGCTTGGACAATGGGAAGAAAACGTGGATGAAACAAAACATAAAGTGGTTGAGTAAATGGAACATCAAGTTACAAGAATGCCCTAATACCAATGTGGAAATAAAAAAGTTTGTCATAGAAAAATTTCAAACTACCATGTGGACTAATAACACGAGGCGAAAAAAGGCTCATTACATCCAAGTGTTCAACCCAACCCGGGAACATGGTGATAAGGCTTACCTAGGGGTAGCTACTAAAGGGAAAGCTAGGTTCTTAGCGACACAATTAAGGATGAGTTCTCATCATCTCAGATGTGAGATGGGTAGATGGAAAAGGCCCAAAGAGGAGGTGGGAAGAAAGGACTTGCAGGTTCTACAAGATGGGTGTGATTGAGAAATGATAGCACTTTGTCATGGAGTGCATAGCGTATTATGACATCCAGGCTTAATACGAAATCATTTCAAGTGACGACAGCATGCATAGTTTATTTGGGGAGGATAAGATCAACCAAACTGCTAGTTTGATTGTCAAGATTTATAGCAGGAGGTCGGACATGGAAAGGAATATGGAGTTAGCTTAAGGTTATGATTTCATGGTCCCTTAGACTATTTAGTCTCGTGGACATCGTTAAAATCCTTCAATTCAATTCAATTCTAATGCTTTTTAAGTCGTGTAAGGATAAACAATTGCACTTTTTTTGCGAGTGCAACAAACTATCAATAGGGTAGTAGTGGGTGGATACAAGGAGAGTTTAAAATATTTTGCAGGAAATTGAAAAGGGTTGAATAGAATAGGAAGGCAAGGTGTGTTTTATAATTATAGAAAAAGGTTAAAACTGGTGCATTGTTATTAGAGGTATTTGTATATATAGAGGAGAGGACCTAGTTGTTGAGCACCCTAACTTCGCACTTTTCAAAATCCTACATGGAAATTTCAAATCACTCCTAATTTTTTACAACTTATTTGGCAAGTCATCTTCTTATAACTAAGGTTTCAAGTCCACATCATCAATTAAGATGCCACATCAACATGCTTTTTGCAAAGGTGTCCAAAATAGACCAAAAAATAAAAAGTGAGACCAATGGTCATGCAAAAAGGGTACCCATACTTTTGCAGGTGATGTGGCATCATGTCATTGATTTCTTTTTACAACTAAGGGTACATTTCATTCAATTATGTGTAGTCATCATTGTACAAACAACTTTAAAGTCACAACTATTGGTGCAATATTGTCAAAAAATTGGACATTAAGTCAACATATAGGAAATATGGACAGAGACTGATGCCAGAATAATTAAAACAAATCAATACGGGCTTCTCCATTTTTTCATTCAATATATCTTACATCTTTATAAGATTTACAAATCGTATTTTACAGGAAACTATCCACAACAACTTGCTAAAGGTATGAGTTGTTTTAACAACTCATATTGCATACAAACTAAATCATAACCAAATAACAAATAACCAACGAGAATTATATGATATTCCCAACATTCATAACAAACCTATCAAATATTTATTCTATGCAACCTATGTGAACACTAATTCCCAATACAAGTATGGATATTAAATCAATAAATGTGGGTATCAAATCAACAACTCCTATCACAACCATTGGATCGTGCTCATGTACTATTTTGGTGTTTTTAATTGATGAGTCAATGAACATTACCTTTAATTTTGTGTGTGTGTGTGTGTGTGTGTGTGTGTGTGTGTGTGTTGATGAGTCAATGAACATTACCTTGAATTTTGTTGTTTAATGTTAAAGTCTTACAAATATTAATGGTTGAAATTAATAGTGTAGTGACTAATGCTTTTTTAATTAAAAAACTTATTTGAAGTATGTCCTTTAATTGGATTACCTTTAATTTCGGTATTTTGTGTTAAAGCCTTACAAATATTAATGGTTGAAATTAATAGTACAGAGACTAGTGATTTTAATTATGAATTAATTTATTTGATATTCTTGCATGTGGTCTACAAGATAGCTTTAAGTAGGATAATAAGAAAAGACCTAGTGGGTGTATTCATCATTTGAACTTGGGGATTAGACATGGTTTTATAATGTGAAATTGGTTTAATATTGTCTAAGGGCTTCATGTTGAAAACAAGAAAGCATTCTAACTTCAATTGATTTTTTTAAGCACAAATGACAATGTGTAATCAATCATATTATTATTTAAGCATATTTGTTTGCTACTTTCCTTCCTTCCACTAAT
The DNA here is from genome assembly GCA_027943335.1 of Chamaecyparis obtusa. Taxonomy (NCBI): domain Eukaryota; kingdom Viridiplantae; phylum Streptophyta; class Pinopsida; order Cupressales; family Cupressaceae; genus Chamaecyparis; species Chamaecyparis obtusa. The sequence continues at coordinate 810,278 of BSBK01007465.1, forward strand.
TATATTATCACATGTATACTTTTTCTTTAAATCACTATTTATCTTAATATCATTTTAGATTTACATTTGACATTGTTAAATATATTTAAAGATAAATGAATATAAAAGATTTAAAAATGAAATATAAAATATATATAAACATACATTAAATATAAAAGTTCTATCAAATGTAGTATTATTTGCAATGATATGGAAACATATATTATGAGTAACACCTTGATTATAATCCAATAATTTGAGATAATTTGTAATTGGCAAAATGTAAATAATGTTATTGATTAATAACGAGCAAAATTAATTGTGATGTGTGTTTTGAGTTAAATGTGTGAAGAAAAAATATATATTATAGGAAGGAAATTTGTAAAGCAACATTGTATAAAAGAGCATCAAGTTAATTGCAAATAATGTAGTCAATGACTTGTAACATGTTAAAGTGTAATTATGTTGTACAAAGGTAAAATGAAATAGTTATTTGTGTTACATCTTGAATGATACATGATAGAATAATTTTGAGATCATATAAAAGGTGCATGTAAAATGTTGCAGTATAAATTAGAAATTATGTTATAAACAATACTTTGTTATTTTTCTCATTGCATTTGAATACACAAAATATAATGTTGAGATCATATAAAAGGTGTATGTAATATGTTGCACTATAATTTAGAAGTAATGTTTTAGTTTGAGAATAAGCACATTAAAACGAAATTAGATTAAACTATAGTTCATGCAACATTTTTTTGTAGAGGATAAAAAGGATAAAAAAGTGGTATCCGCATTTGGTTAGTGTAGTTGTCTTGAGACATAGATGCTTATTGTATGGCTTTTCTTATGCCGGTGTTAATAGCAACCTAGAGAACAATGCAACAATAAAAAGTACTATTAGAATTGAATATATTAAAGGCATAGTGCATGCAAAAAATTGATTTTAACTTATACTGAAAACTATGGGAATTCACCTTTGTTTTTTCGTTGAATCTTTGATATGTTGTAAATGGAAGCATTGTTGAGATGTTGATGCGCTATGACAATGTACCCGCATTGTCGAGATAGTTCATTTATAGATGGTGAATGATAGAAGGAAGCAACATATAAGAAAAGTCATATAGGCATTCAAAAGAAAAGAACTATGAGAGCAAGTGAAAAGCATTTAGAATGAAAAAAAATATGAAGATTTGATAATGTTTACCTAAATTTATGGTGTTGTGTTGTGGGGAGTATGACCATTGAAGGCATTGTGGTAATTGTTAAAGTTCGCATCAGTATAGAAGACTTTGAGCAATTTTTTAGGACTAATCAAAGTAATAGAGAAGAATGATAAAGTGATAAATTCATGTCATAATTCAATATTACTATTAGTAATTGCCCGAAATTAGTCAACATCCTATTAATTGGCGAGCCCAATAAAATGTAGAGTGGTTTTGTCTCCCAGGAAATTGTTAGGTTGTTGGATTACAATACCACTAAGAGGGGGGGTGAATTGGTGTTATGAAAAATTTACACCTTTTACAAATTTTCAACTTTAAAAAACTTTGAAACAATGTGAAGCTAAATAGAATGAATAATAGGGTAAGTCAAACATACATAAAGAATATGACACAATAATTTGTCCTAAGTGGAAACCCTCTAGGGAATAAAACCACAAACATCATCTTGTTGGATTATGTGAAATATTCCTATTGCAATGCCTCACTGGTTGTATGCATGTCTCATTGACAATGCTATCTGACTGATAGTCTTTTTCAAATACGTCACTAGCTAAGCAATTTGCCTCATTGGCAATGTGTCTCACCAACATCGTATCTCACTAACAATATGCCTTACTAGTTGTATTATCACTTTTACAATACAATAATCAAACATAGAGTTTTATCTCTATTTCTTTTCAATACATATTCTAGTCTTTGAGACTTATAATCACAATGATTGTACAAAGATTGTTGTTTCTCAAACAATGTGCACAATATATTGTGGGTATAATAAATATTTTTAAATCAAATGAATACACAATATATTTCTCTCTACATCAATAATGTTTTCTTATATAATTTTCCTTGCAAAGGAACTAAAACCAATCTACCATGAAAGTGATTCATATTAACCTCTCAAACTAATTGTGTTACCAACATAAAACAATTCATAGGAAACTAGGTTCCTTAAAAAATAATCAATTTATTTAGAACAAGTATGCTTGTCTCTATCGAATAATGAGTAAATATTTATAAATGAAATCACCAAGTAAATTGCCTTCATGTAATAAATTGAAACTACCATGCTTAAACAAATTTGTTAAGAAAACTATTCAAAGAGTCTTAGCATAAGCTTATTGTTAGAGTAAATTATTAATTTTATTAATATTTTACTCCCTTCTTAAGATATCAACTCCTTGCTTTAGTCAACTCATGCACTAGTTATGCATCAGTTTGCTTTCGTTGACTCATGCACTAGTTATGCATCAGTTGTTTTTTTGCATGCATTAGTCTTGTAATAGTTTAATTGATTATTACATGCACTTCTGCTTTTTAGGTTTGCCTTTTCAAGGCCTTTGATCTCCTTTATATGGATGATCCATTATACACTATTATTCATTCATTATTGAGGATATTTTCTTCTTCATATTTTGAGTCAAACCCTTGGTCTCTTCTTCTCTCTACTTCCTTGTAACAGGTTTTTTGTATGCAGGTGATCTTGGCATTCTGTGGATTTGTATTGCTCAAATTCTACATGGTATCAGAGCCTAATCTGCTACAACTTGTTCATGTTTGAAGGATTCAAATTAGAGATTTTTTTGGCATATTTGAGAAGTTTTGGTTATATTTCTCAGATTTGGTATTCTCTGTAGGACGTTATTTTTTGTTTCTTTTTTGCCTGCAAAAAAGAAAAATAAAATTGGGAGGCATTTTGAGCAAAAACAGACACCACCATTGCATCTGGAAGGCCCGAGATAGTCAAAATCCATATAAAGTTTGTCGATTTTGGACAAGTTGCCATCTGAGGCAAAAATTTTTTGTCATACCAGGGTCGTACGGCCCTGGCACGCAAACTGAGGAAGGTACGGTGATTTCTTTTCAAAAAAATTAAATTAAAAAAAAAATTTTGCAACCGTCGAGCGGCCACCCAAGTGCCACCCAGCGGCCACCGCTGCCACCCGAGATTTTTTCTCACGCCCTCCGTCCTCGGCAGCGCGCCGGCCGCCGCTCCGCCCGCGGCCCTACCGTGCTCCGCCGTGCCCGCCGCCGCTCCGGCCGCTCCGCCCACCGCTCCCGCCAGCGACTCACCACCCGCCGAGAGCTCCACCGCGCCTGCCGCCCTCCGGCCGCTCCGCCCACTCTACCGCCAGTGGTTGGCCCCATAAGCACCCGCACATGTGACCAGGGGCCAACACAAAAAAAATTTAAACACAAAAATTGTGTTTTCAATTTTTTTTGTCTTTGGAGCCTCTTGCACTAACATTGGCTTTCTGGGAGCTCCAAGCATCATTTTTTGACAAATGAGATATCGCCAGAAAGCTGGTTCCGAGCCCGACGCTCTCATAGAGTTTAATCTGGTATTTTTTTCCACCTAGCTTACTATCTCTGATGTCAAAGCTAGATTATCCTTTTTTCAATCTAGGGGGGCTAATTTGCTCAAATTAGCTCTGTTTTTCGATCTGGAAGAAGTGCTGGAAAGCTCTTCTCGAGCACTATCCAGATTTCTACTTATTTTTATCAAAATTTATTCAAGGTACACAAGATTTAGATCTGAAGCCTTTTTTCTCTTCTCTTGATAAAGCATATCATTTTAGGCTTGGGGGGTCGATATTTGGCTTGTGGGGGGGTCTTATTTTCTTGTTTCTTTTAGTTAAACAAGATATTTTTCAAAATAAAACCCCTTCTAAAAAATATGGCCGAGACCTCTTCTTGTCTAGAACTTCTGACCCCACATAATTATCACACATGGAAAACCCTGATGACACGGCTTCTCCGTTCAAAAGGGCTTTGGTCTTGTCTAGATGCAGTGCAGCCAATATTACAGAGGCCCTTTGAGCTCATGCAGCATCGAAACAAGATGGATGAAGCTATGGGGTTGCTTGCTTTACAGGTATCAGACAGCTTGCAATTTCACCTTGATGGATGCAATACCCCTCTAGCTATGTGGACAAAGCTGAACACTTTGTTTGGTACAGTGAATGAGTTTCGAGCACTTCAGATTGAGGCAGAGCTTACCTCTCTTGTACCTGATTCTTTTCCCTCTATTGAGGACTTTCTGATGAAGTTCAAACAACAGAGATCTTTGTTACATGGATGTGGAAAGCAAAAGATTGATAAAGAGTGCATTTATCTGATTCTATCTAAGCTTAGGGGAAACTTTCAGATCTTCTCTTCTACCTTTCATTCTACCATGGATGCTTTGGGACCTACATTCACCGTGCCCACTTTTGAGGTGTTCTGTGATCGTTTGACTAGAGAGCAGGCCAAGCTTACTTAGTTGGACTCTCTAACAGGATCAAAGAACCATGCATTGGTTGCCCAACCATCCAAAGAAAAGCAGAAGCAAAAGCCAAAACAAATATCAGATTCCTCTTCTCAGCACCCTACTGGCCCACCATCTTCTTCTAAGAAGGAGAAAAAGAAGACCGAGAGACCTACATGTTCCTATTGTCAGAAGGGACCTCATGATGAGTCACATTGTTTTCAGAAGAGATTTGATGGCTATGAGAAATAGATTGCAGATTTGCAAGTTCTTCTTCAGAAGAGCACTGTTTCCTCTCCATCCTCTTCTACCTCACAGGGGTCTGCTTTTCAGTCTTCCTCCACATCTTCGACATCTGGACAGGATTTAGGAAAGGGTCATGCATTACAGGCATCCATTGCATCCCCTTCATAGGTCCCTTGGATACTAGATTCAGGTGCTTCTCACCATATGGCATCTTCTAAAGGGGTCTTCTCTACTGTTGAGGCTTCTCCCATTCCTCATATTCTCATGGGGAATAACACTATCCTGACAGTCCGCGGGAAAGGTTCAGTCAGCATTTAGGATGGCACATTCAATGATGTATTATATGTTCCATCTCTATCTGTAAACCTTCTCTCGATTTATCAGATTACACACAGTGGTTCAGGGAAGACAGTTGAGTTCACTGCAAATTCAGTCTTCATTCGAGATAGTATGACAGGAGGCATTGTTGCTATAGGGACAGTTGATCATTCCACCCATCTCTACACCTTCTCACACTTTGGTCCACCATCTCCATTGTCAAAGCACAGCTCTCCTCTTTCACGAGAGCCTCATGTGGTGCAGTCAGGTCGCTTGAACCTTTGCATTATTCCTGAGATCACTACTATGACTACCACACCACATCCTATTGAGGTCTTTTCTCTTCAGCGGGATTCTTCTTCAGCACTGCCTGACCCTCCAGCTCCATTCATTGAGCCACCAAGTGTAGTTGTTGAGGATTCTACAGAGGACACTCACCTCCTCTCTCCTGACAGTGTCAGCACACCAATCACACCACCTACATTGGGGATTCCCTTTCAGGCTCCTCATGTTCACTCCTTTGAGCATCAGCTCGGCCTTCCAGTGACACCTCATCTTCAGTTTCCACTGACTTTCACTCCTTTGTATTGGAGTCACAGTGGTTTTTTCATTGATCCAGGGGTTCTTTCATTCTGGGGGGGATTTTGAGCCTCGATCCTCTCTCATAGGGGGGTTGGTAGCACACATTGTACATATGGCTTTGAGAGAATCTCTTGAAGTCATTTCTTTGTCTTCTGCTTTTTTCTATCTCTTTTTGGAGTAGGGTTTTTTCCCATTGGGTTTTCTCTATTTCTCCATTTTACAGAGATTTGGTTGTGCTGGGTACCTCATCAGGCCATGTTGCCAGGACCCATTTATGCTTTCAGCATTGTAGTTTCCTTTGCTTTCTTCTTGCATTGTTTGTAGCTGCATCGTTGCTCATCTTAAGGGGGGGTGTTAGAGTAAATTATTAATTTTATTAATATTTTACTCCCTTCTTAAGATATCAACTCCTTACTTTAGTCAACTCATGCACTAGTTATGCATCAGTTTGCTTTAGTTGACTCATGCACTAGTTATGCATCAGTTGTTTTTTTGCATGCATTAGTCTTGTAATAGTTTAACTGATTATTACATGCACTTCTGCTTTTTAGGTTTGCCTTTTCAAGGCCTTTGATCTCCTTTATATGGATGATCCATTGTACACTATTATTCATTCATTATTGAGGATATTTTCTTCTTCATATTTTGAGTCAAACCCTTGGCCTCTTCTTCTCTCTACTTCCTTGTAACAGGTTTTTTGTATGCAGGTGATCTTGGCATTTTGTGGATTTGTATTGCTCAAATTCTACACTTATTGTACATTGACCCAACCTAGGGTTTCAATACAAGTTTACTAACAAGATTTACACATAAGCATGGGTTTAAATTTAACAAACCTATAACAAGATTTAATACAATACAAACACATTGAAAACCAAGAACTTGAATGCAACTAGGGTTCAACAAAGATTTGTTTAAAACCACAGAGACAATACCCAAGTTGGGTTTATACAATAGGGTTATTCAAGCCATACAAATAACATGTTATAAGCTCTTCCAAGAAGAAGTATGAAACTAAAAAATCAAATTTGGGTTTATTCAAAAAGACAATAGTATGAAAGTCCTAAAATATTCATATAACCTGATGTATCAAATAACCCATTCTTTTCAACTGAAAGACATCAAGTATGTTGCTTCTTTAACAAAGACTATGACCACATACAATCATACTTAAGAAAACAAGATAAAAAATCCTCATACAAGGCTCTTATCATATACGAGTAATATTGTGGAATGAACAATTATTACAACCTGAATCTAACAAAGCTTTACAAAAACAAACAAGAAACTAACCCACATATTAAACTAAAATATAATGCTAAAGAAAATTTGCAGGGGAATGAAGAAACCTAAGAAAGATAAATATGTTACAAATTTCTTCTTTTACCATGCCAACTATTTGATCTTTCACTCAAACTATTCAAGATTCTACAACAAGTCCATATTGTAATTGATCACAAACTTCTATTGAAGATTCCATCACAAAAATAGGGATGTCAAACTGTCTTAGAATATGTCGTAACCTCCATGGGGTGTGCCCTATCTAGGGAACCTGAGCGTAGGGTTCCTTAACAAAATTAAATGAGCAATCAAATTACAATGTAACATGCCTACAATATGAGCATGTTAATCAATGACTTTAAACACTTTTTTACCCTTAATAAATGACAATCACTTTAGTGTTTTTTGTCATGCCAAAACAATATTCACTTTCCTTCTCATTAGGCAATACCAACCAAAAGGTTTTCCATAAACTTTGATATGAATTAAACAGGACCCCTTCTTAATTTCAAATGCCAAGACCTCCAAGTCACACATATTGACTATTTAAATAGAAATGACATATAGTGAATTTTAATATAATGGTTATGTGATACAACTAAAGAACAAATCTAATTCTAAGATATAGTCCATATTTCTCTGCCATGACAAATGCAAGTTTACCAAGTATATAAACTGACTACGCAACATCCTTATCATATCCAAATTACTTTTTTGAATTCATCATTAAGTGTAATGCAAGTACCATCAATAAATATGATCAATATCATGCGACTTCAATTTGGAGGAGCAGTGAGCAATTAAGGAGGGTGCGACTTGGGCATTGAGGGCCACGATTTTAGAGGAGTAGACCTGAATTGTTATGTGATCAAAGGCAGCGATTTTAGTTGCAACGGGGCTTGTGAGAGCCAGCAGTCGTAGCCTAGGGGAGCCGCGAATTTGATAGCAGGGAGGCAGTGACATTGTATAACAGGACCTGCTATTGATTACCCAGGCCTGCTATTTGACAAGTGTATAGATGCCACAATTTGTGGAGAGAAGACAATGAATCTGACATAGACTGGGCAGAATTTAGAGGGACTTAAAGATTGACAGGGCCTGCTATTGAGAGGGCCAAAAATTGTGGAAGGAAGACACAGATTTTGACAAAGGAAGAGCAGACTTGCCATATTTTTGAGAGGCCACGAACTCTAACAAGAAAGATCTCAGATTGACTAGATAGCAATACAGACAACAATTTTGCAAAGTAGAATAAAAAAGCCAACAGCGCAGAATTAGGTTTTTCTGCTGCACTTGTTTGAGGCTCTTGGGATTCGAACCCTATGTCTCCCCTGGCAAGGAGGCCAACATATCCCATGAACAATAACAATAGAAAATACTTCACCATTGCCATTGATCCATTCTGAGCAATACAACAGAGGGAGAACGCAAAAAAGGGCATGTATATACCCCCACCGATGGATATATACATTGTATATTGATTTTCAAGGGTTTTTGACCTCTGGTGTGTAGGGTTTCCCGATGACCACGTGGAGTTGAGCACTCACAGATCCAAGTTTGTGGAGATAGATAGAGCATTGCATAAGCAGCGAAATAAATATAAGGAGCAGTCCGAGTTCAAAGATAAACAGTGAGTTTGAACTGGGCTTGCGACATCATTTTAGAGAGATCTGCTAGGGCAGCAAACTGTTGTTTAGAGGCAACGATTAAGACTAGCAGAGGAGCAGTCATGACATCTAGGGCATCAGCAGAGATCCAAATTTGGAACAGCAGGCCCACGATTTTGAGGAGCACCGAAAAGTGTTTGGAAGAGATCTGAATCTGATATTAAGGAGTAGGGATCTGCTATAAAGAAGGGTGCGAAATTTCATCTAGAGGGCTACGAATTGTGGAAGGAAGACACAGATTTTGACAGAGAGGAGGCTGCCATTTGATATAAAAAAGCCATGAATTTTAACAAGAGATCTCAGTTTGACAAAGAAGAGAAGCTTCAGATTTGATCCCAGGCCTGCCGATACAAAGAGGACATATTGGCAAAATTCATCAGTTTGAATAGGAGGAGCCAAGCCCTTTCTTTCAGTTTCAGCTAGCAATCCAAAGGGAGCAATTCAGACCAGTGAAAGAGGCATCAATATTTGTTCATTCCAGGACAACTATTTGACAAAATTCCCAGTTAACAAACTGAGATAAATTCATCCTATTCTGGCACGGGATATTACACAATCAACAAAATGCGAATTTTTCATTCAAAAAGGAAATCTGCCTTACAAAGACGTCAGATAAATGTTGGTCTTTTCCATGCGAATCGAGATGCAAAGAAAGATTTAGCAGTATACAGTAAGGATAACCCTAGAGCAGAAAGGCCCAATATGGCTACAGGTGCTGTAAAGAAGCAAGACAAAGAAGAGGTTTTTTCAAGTTATTGTTTTAATTGTTGGCTCTATGGCCACAAGAAAAAAGATTGTCGTAAACCAGTACATCATCACCCTTCATATGAGCATTTGAAAGATTTCATAGCAAAACAAAAGAAATTAGCTGAAGAAAATATAGATTTGGAATTGCGCGTAGTCTTCACTCAAGCAAAACCTTATCCTTTCATTGATGTCTTTGCTCCGATTAAGGGTTCCTTTGAATCTTCACTACCAGATAAGCAAGAGAAGGATTCCCAGAAAGAAAAACTTAAGGAAATTGCTAGGGAAGAGAATCTTGGTTATGCACTTAGAATAAACAATTTAATCCCTAAGCAAACAGGGAATGGTAAGCTAAGAGTCTTCTCAGTCAAGGCATTGGACAGACAAATAAATATCTATTCCAAGACTAAATATGCAAAATCGGGCATAAGCATCGGGGCTGCTAAGGTGGGAAGACCTGAGTACAATTTAAATTGTAGAACCAATGAACCCTTATCTGCTAAGGGGGAAGGCAGGATCTTACCTACTCAAGCACCTCCCGTTTGCATGATGAAGAACGAATCCACTTGGCAGAAGGTTAAAAATAGGAAAAAGGTTAACAGGTATCAGCTATCTCATAGTCCTTTTAATCTATCTCTGAATAACCCATTTGATTTTCTTAAAGAGGAAGATAATGGGAGATATTCACCCCCCCAGAAAGGCCATAAGGCAGGACAGAATAAGTTCCATACCAATGTCTCAGAGATCTACCCACAGAAGGATCAAACACACAGAAAGAATCTAAAAGGTTTAACAAGTAACAATGTATTAAGGAAGTTTCAGGAACAAAACATACAGGTATGCACGCCCCCTCATAAGTGTCATAAAACTATGGAGAGTAACAATGATAAAAGAATAGGTAATTTCTTTCAGAATCCTAACATGATTAGAATAGATCTAGATGGAAAATGCATAGAACAGAGACAAAATTCTTTTGCAGATACAGGGCTGATTTGCCGATGGTCTGGAGTAGGAACTTCTACCACAGATCTGATAGCCTGGTTGAAATCACAACTCTCGAATGAGGTAAGCATATCTATCTTATTAGAAAATTTTATTTTCATTAATTGTAAAGATGGAAATATTAAAAGTAAAATTAGAAATGAAGGGTTAGCTAAGTATAAAGACTCTAATTTTTATATTTTTGACTGGGTTCCCCTGTTCAACCCAATAAAACTTAAGGACTTTCTTGTAGAAAAAGCTATAGTTCTTAAAAATCTGCCTATAGAATTATCTGATGTAGAAACTGTCAAATTAATAGGAAAACAAATTGGTGACTTTCTAAGCATTATTGATAATGATAATAACCAGTATGAAAAAATCATTAGAGTAAAGATCAACTATCATCAAAAATAGATACATCCCATTAGAGTATGCTTTAATTCTAACTCTATTATTATTAACTCCATTAATCTAGAAGATTTTGTAGAAAGACAAACAAATGATCTAGAAACCAATAATTTAGGACAAATGGACACTTATATTCAAAAGACATCAGAATTGAAGGAGAGCTTTAACCCAGAAAAATGAGGTTTCACTATGACTTCTCCTAAGAAAACTAATCCGATCAGCATCTCCACACAACCTTCAGACTCTGAGTGTCAACCCCCTTTTGCTCTAGAAAAGGAAATATCAATAAATAAGAACTTGAATGTTGAGGTCAAATCTCCCCTACCTTTATCCATAGAACATGAGAATAACCTTAGTACTCAGAGTTTCAAGCAAGAAATTAACACTAAAATTACCTCTTACAACCCGAATAGAATCTCCAACAATCCAGAAGATAAAGAAAGATCACTTCTTAAGGAGAACCAAAAAAAAGAAAAAGAAATAGTTGAGATCACCAATGAGTTAATGGACACCCTTATAGATGAAATATGTGACAAAGAGGAACTTGAGCACCAAAAAAGTTTGCTAATTAAAAGCATTATAGAGATGTCAGCATCAGATAATACTCAGGAAAACGGAGAAGAAGACATGGAAACGGAATGCTTTCCAAATCTAGATGAGATAGGAGACATGGAAAGGGATATTAATGAAAGAGAAGATCCCTCGTATGGTAGGAAAGAAGAAATATTTATAATACAAGGAATCAGAATGAGGAAGAGATCAGAATTTGCCTAGAAGGTATCAACAATGAAGATAGACAATTAGGAATGGCAACAACCATTGATGGAATCAAACCCAACGACAATCTCTCATTAGTTAAAGACTCCATAGAAGGCCTCTTTGGCATCACCAACCAAGATAGGCAGTTAGGAATAACAATGAAAAGAGGAAGTCTGAGCACCCCTAATATCAATAGAATTAAAAAGAAGAGGGGGAAGAAATCCGAAGTGGAGTTAAGAACTATAAATGTTAATGTAGGAACCCAAATAGAGATTGCAGATATTCCTAATATTGATAAAAACTCAGAACTCATCCATTCTGAATCTTTCCATCAGTTAAAAGAAATGCAAAAAGAAGAAATGGAAAAGTCCCCCTTAGTGGAGACCATTGACCAAGGATCACTGCTAGACTTTTTAGGATTAGACCCTGCCTCTATTCTGGAAGATTCTAGGAGTAATGATATAATAACAGGAGTATTAGGCTCACTATCGAAAGAGGAACTCTATGAGGAAAACAAAGAGAACATCGTTAGGAACAATACAAAAACTTTAGGTTTAGGAAAATCTATTAAGGGAAAGTTAGAAGCTGATACGGGGAAACTAGTCAAACCAAGAGGTAGAAAATCTCTTGCTGAACTAAGAGCTAAGGAAGGAATGGCGCCAGGTCAGGTTAAAATTACCGATATTCTATACTCTGGGAAGGGGAAGATCCTTCCCGAGTCCTCATGAAGATCATTAGTTGGAATGTTAGGGGTTTAAATGCCCCTAACAAACGAAGCCTTGTAATAAGGCAATTAGCGAAAGTTAAACCAAATATGGCTATGATACAAGAAACTAAACTTTCTAATGAAGGATATGAGAATTTAAAAAAGAGTATAGGGATTAGAGAATTTATAGGTTGCGAGGCAGAAGGCGCTTCGGGTGGGATTGATTTTATTTGGGATCCAAGAGAAATAGTTTTCAATATTCATGAAAAGCATAAAAATTGGATGGGAGGTCAAATCAAAAGTTTAAAATCAGATTTAAACTTTAATCTAATAAACATGTACGCTCCAAAATTCTTACATGAAAAGAGAATTGTATGGCAGGAGGTTAAGGATTATATTGAAAGCTTCCCGAACGATACATTTATACTAGGAGGAGATTTTAATGCTATCCTATCCTTGGGAGATAAACTGGGTGGGACAAAACACATATCAAAAACTACTTTAGAATTTCAGGAATGGATAAATAGTATAGGGGCTTCGGAAATTGAATCAAACAGAGGGAAATACACCTGGACTAACAAACAAAAAGACACAGAGTTAATAGTAGAAAAATTGGACAGGTTTTTCTTTATTGGGGAGTTGAGAAATTTTGACTTTGATCTTACTAATGAGGTACTACCTATTGCCGGTTCCGACCACTTTCCTATAGAACTAGTAATTTTGGAACCAATCAGAAATAAAAAGATCCCATTTAGATTTGAAAAAATGTGGTTACTTAATGAGGAATGTTTGGATCTAATTAAAAAATGGTGGACAGAGACAAGATTTGAAGGCTCCAAGATATATAAAGTCATAAGGAAACTAAAATTAATAAAAAGAAATCTGTCTCAATGGAGTAAGAACACTATTGGGGATATATTTGTGAAAAGAGATCTTATAGAAAAAGAGCTGGAAAATGTGAATAAGGAGATTACTGAAGAAGGTAAAAAGACTTCAGATGATAACAAAGAGAAAGAACTATTATGTAAATACTATGATTCTCTTTCACAAATTAGCGCCTTCTGGGGGCAAAGAGCGAGAGAAACATGGCTCAAGGAAGGGGACCGAAACACCAAATTTTGTCACAATAGCGTCAAAGCTAGAAGGAATATAAATAAGATTTCCAAAATCAAAGATAGCAATGGTAATACAATAGAGGATCCCGAAGAAATTGCAGATTTAGCAGTCCCTTTCTTTGAAAAATCTCTGAATAACTTAGGGAGTGTGGATTTGTTGGACCAGACCAAGCTATTAAGAAACATCCCTTGTATAATAACTTCGTATCAAAATAACCTCCTAAATGCTGCATTTACAGAAGATGAAATACTCAAGGTTTTAAAGGAAATGAACCCGGATAAATCCCCTGGTCCTGATGGATTCCCAACTTTTTTCTTTCAAAAGTGTTGGTCATTTATGGGCAAGGAAATTACTGATGCTCTAGAGGGAATGAGAAACTTAGGACATATTCTTAAAGAGCTAAATAACACATTCATGGCTCTTATTCCCAAAAAGGTCAATGCAAAGACATTTAACGAACTCAAACCTATCTCCCTGTGCAACACTTTGTATAAAATATTCTCAAAAGCTCTGGCAGGCAGAATGAAACAACTTCTTCCATTGATTATATCCGAAGAACAAACAGGATTTGTCCCTAATAGGTCAATTTTGGATGGAGTGATTATTGCTCATGAGGCTATACATTCAGTAACAAATAATAAGGATCTGAGTATGTTGATTAAGTTAGACATTAGTAAGGCGTATGATAAAGTGGACTGGAGATTTTTGTGTAAATGTATGGAAGCTTTTGGATTCTCAAAATAATGGATCAATATGATTTTTGAATGCATCTCCACCCCTCACTTCTCAATTATGGTGAATGGGTCTCCTGAAGGCTTTTTCAGCTGTTCTCAAGGTTTGAGGTAGGGAGATCCATTATCTCCTTTTTTGTACATTATTATGCAGAAGCTTTAGGGAGAGGTATCAAGAAACTTCAGGAAGAGGATAAGGTTAAAGGAATCAAGATTACTTCGGGAGTCGAGGCTACTACTCATCAACAATATGTCGATGATAATCTCCTTTTTGGAAAAGTGCTTTTAGAAGAAGCTCAAGCTTTCAAAGAAATTTTAAAAACTTATGCTAACGCTTCTAGACAATGTATAAATGAGGAAAAATCAGAATTTTTTTTTATCAATACTGAAGAGAGATGAAAGAATGAGATTAAATGTATTCTAGACTTCAAAGAAGGTTTCTTCCCATGTAAATATTTAGGTTTACCTCTGGATAAGGGGGTCAAATCAAATCACTTGTGGGAAAGCACAATTCAAAATATCTCCAAGAAACTAGATCAATGGAAAGGTAAATGGTTATCAAATGCGGGAAGGGCTGTTATGATCAGGTCAGTCCTCTCTGCAGTTCCTATTTATCAGATGATGAGCATGAGAATCCTGACAGGTATTAATAAGGAGATTGCTCGAAAGTTAAGGAGATTTTTTTGGCAAGGGTCGGAGGAGACATCTAAACTAGCTTTAATTGCTTGGAATAAGATTTGTAAGCCAAAAGAAGAAGGAGGTTTGTGAATAAAAGACCTTACGCTTCAAAACAAGGCCTTGGGGGTGAAATTAGTATGGAGAATGATTAAAAAACCAAAGGCAAAATGGGTTAAAATACTAAGATATAAATACTTACTAGGAGAAGAGGAGGAAAGTGTTTGTCATTCTGATAATTATCCGACGGGCTCACGCATATGGAACTTCATAAAAGAATGTAAAGATATAGTATTAGAGTCTCTTTCTTGGGACATGAAAAGCGAGGATAAGGCTCTTTTCTAGGATGACTCATGGGGTGGAAAACTAGCCCTACGTGAAATTCTTGGGAACGATCAGCTAATTGAACTAATCAAACAAAGTAAGGGAGAGCGGGTTAAAGACTATTTTTCACAAATCAATAATAGTGAGGGTAGCAGCTGGGCATGGAAATCTCTAGAGGAACTCAGACTTCCCCTTGATTTCCAGAATAAACTTAACAAGGCTCTACAAGAATGAAACTTCTATCCACGCTCTAGGGAGGACACAATTATATGGGCTGCCTCAAAGAGTGGTGTATACAACTCGAAAGAAGGTTTCAAAGTTATTTCTGGGATAGATAATCCACCCACCAGTCTTCCCATTGATCTATGTTGGAATAGAAATTGTCTTCCTAAGGCAGGTCTATTCTCATGGGCAGCTTTACAGAAAAGGATTCTCACCGCTGAATGGTTTGAAAAAATAGGGTACCATGGTCCTTCTAGGTGTGCCCTGTGTGAGAAAGAAAGTGAGATGATTAATCATATTTTGTTAAATTGTGAGTATGCCAATAAATACTGGCTTTGGGTTCTGGAGAAATTAGATCTGAAGATTGCTCTTCAAAATGATATCACAGAAGTTTTTATTTCATGGCAAAGATCATGTAAGGAGGATTTATACAGTAAAATGAGATACATAATCCCATCTCTATTAATCTAGGAATTATGGAAGGAAAGGAACCGTAGGATTTTTCAAGATAAAAGGATGAACATTGAGAGTTTTTTGAACAAATTAGAGGCAAATATAGTAGAAATTACAAACAATAGAAATTTGCTGGGACAATCAATGATGGAATTCTCACTAGAAGACAACAACCAGAGAAAGAAGTGGTATGGCTTGAAAGTTCCTCCCTGGATTGGATCTAGCATTGACAATAAATCCTTATCAAGGGTGAACTGTAAATGGAAACCACCGGAGCAAGGATGGATTAAGTTGAACTTTGATGGGGCAGCTAGGGGAAACCCAGGGGTGGCGGGTATAGGGATATGTTTACATAATGTGGAAGGAAAGTTATTAGGAAGGTTAGCAAAACCTATAGGAATTAAGACAAATAATGAAGGTGAAATAGAAGCTATAAGATTAGGTCTGGCTTGGTGCAAAAAATGGAGGCTTAAAAGAATTGCGATTGAAGGAGACTCAGCTATTATTATAAATGTAATAAGACAGGGTAGAACGCCGAACTGGAAACTAAATAGTGCTATTGAACAAATATTGGAATCTCTTGAAGTTATAGGAGATTATATAGTGAATCACATTTACAGGGAGGGCAATATAGACGCAGATAAGTTAGCTAACCTAGGAGCTGACGGGCAAGAAATTGAAGAAATTCATGAGAGTTTGAAAGAAGAACTCAGAAGGTGAAGAAAAATGATTTCAAAATAGGAAATCAAGATTAGATGTAAATAAATGTAAATGAATTTAAAGGTAAACAAGTATAGATACATTTGTGAGTATAGTATAAAAATGCAAAAATACACACACAAACACGCACAAACACACACACATATATATACTGCCCTCTTACATAGCAAACTTCAAGATAGGGAATGTAAGAAGTTAACATCTCATTTAGTCAAAACAATCATCATATATTAAGGGCATGCCAACCTACAATGAAGTCTCATCGATCACAAAAATGATAATCTTTAAAACAAAAAATGTTATGACAAATTAAAAGATTTGTAAAGTGCCCATAAATTTCTTATGTTCATAGCATGATTGTCAATAGAAATGGACTCAGATTGTAATGTTTTATTTAGTAGACTAACTCATGGATTAAGATTTGAAATTCCTTAATTTCATCAATACCTAACCTGAATTAGCTTTATGAGGATTGAATCATGAAAATGATTAATTAACTATAAATTAGGAGAATAGAGGTTGCATGGTGTCTTTCTATTTTGCAGGTATACAGGGAAAGCATAACAGACCAAAAAGGCAGAAATAAAGAAAAAGATGCTCAAGAACTTATCAAAGCTAAGGCAAATACTCGAAGAGGGAGGATGAGAGAAAATAACACAATTTTTCAAAAAGTACAGTTAAAATTAAAGGAAGGCTCATTAGCTCTAAAGATAAGAGAAAGGTATATGTAATCTCAATCTAAATAAATGTATGGCATAGGATGGGAATGCTCATCAGTTCTTCTTAAAAGACCATTGTATATAAAAGATTAATATATTTGTGTTCACTATCATGGAGGTATGCCTCCATTAATCTATACTAAAGAGGGAATGCCCTCTTCGACTCCATCAAGTGGAGCTTTGTAATCCTACGCCTGTAGGAACTCTAAACTTGATTTGTTTCTGGAAAAAAGTCCTGGGCCAGACTAGAGGTTTTCTTCCCCGTTCTTTCCTACCAGTGCCCACACGAACGGAGGAAAATGTAAAAAGATAAATTTTAAATAGATAAAATCAAGGCTTCGGTCGTTTATTGATAAAAAAAAACAAAAACAAAAAAAATATGATCAATATCACTGCAAATATGACCATCATCAATATCATTATCAAATATGTTCTATCAATGTATGCATATCACTACAAGTTTGATGATCATCAAAGGTGTGATGCATCATCAAGTATCACTGACTGCAAGTATGATTATCAAGGAATGCACATGAGCTAGTTAGTGTTGTGATATCAAGGACAAAAACAAAGTCAGGAGCAACAAACTCCCCCTTTGTCCTTGGTGGAAAAACACTAGCTCCTCTCCCCCTTTTTGCATCAAGGGCAAAGGAGAAAAAAGAAGAAAAATGGTGTAAATGCCCAAATAAAAAAATGATATACCTAGAGAGAAAGATGAAGGAATCAAGAATAATAGATGAAGTCAATATCATTACAAGATGGAAAATCATTACAAAAGAGCCATTGACTATCAATAAGCTAATAAAATCATTCAAAAACCATTTGAATGGCTTAAACATGAAATATCAACTCACCACACCCTGAAACCAAAGCATGTAATCCAACTGTGAACTATCCTATAAACATGTAATGCAAAAATCATTAAACAATTAGCCTTGTAAAGATTAAGTTATAGGATATCATGGAACATCAATAGAACCATCAAATATCATCACATTTGAAGCAGCTAACAAATAATCATCTGAAACAAATGTTGATTAACTCTATCAAGAGAAAGCTACAAATGTTGATCACATATATACACTACCAATTACTACAAACAAATCATCAAGGATCACCCAATCACTACTACCAATCAACTACTATAAGAAATGCACCATTGTATTATGCATAAAATTATCCTCCTAACTCCCCAAACTATTGTAATTTATTGATTATTAATGAAATATTTCAATGAAACATGTGATCATAACAAACTAGTAATTAACCATGTTCTATCTTCAAATACCATAGCAATCAGTGAAAATCATAAGCATAATTGTACCTGTTCTACCATAAAATAAACAATCAAATATGAACATATCTCTGTTAAAAAATAAGATCATAAAGAGCCAAAACATCCTGCAAAGTTGATCAATTTTGCAGGATGTTTTGGCTCTCTGTGATCTTATTTTTTAACAAACATGTGATCATAACAAACTAGTAATTAGCCAAAATAAGATCATAGAGACACAAAACATGTGATCATTGATAGCCCTGATGGTTTATTGTCCTTGATTCTTAAACAATTGTGATTTTGGTTCTACTTGCTCTCCTTGGGCATTGTTGTCAAAAGGGAAAGAATTTGGTATTGATGTGGTGCTGATTTTATTTATATACATTCATAATTAGCTTTTGTGATAGTATTTTGGCATTGATTCGTAATTTTGATAGGTATTTGAGAATTTATGATGGTTCATGGTGATGATATAGCAACAAATTTCATTATGAATAATAATAAAATTGAGAATAATCATACCTTGTAAACGTGTCATTATTTCTTTTGCCTTTGTGGGTATCTTCAATCTTAGGAATAATATCAAACTTGTTTAAATCTATCCTCTTTCTTGGGATTTGTTTAATCTTGTAACATTGTCTTTTCCCATCTATAGATACAAAGATTGTTTCATTTTCTGCTTCATTTCCATCTAAAGAGGTTTGTCCTAACTCATATCCTATCCTAATAGGATCCTTCTATTGTATTTTCTTACCTAGCATCTCATTTAACCTTTTGGTACTTTCATCAAATTTTTGGTTTTTTTCAATTGTTTTCTAATATACTCAAGATATTCAATTAAAGAGACTATTTATTCTTTAAGTTTTTGACATTTACTAGTTTTGACTTCGAGATCTAATTTATTACATTCAACTTCTCTTTTGGATTCTTTTATTTTCATCTTTAGACTAATCATGTGTTTGTTTGACTCTTAAAACTCTAAAGAAGCTTTTGTAATATTTGAAAGTATCTTGTCCTTGAAACCTTTTTCTCATTGAACTTGTTGTTTTAGTCTCTGATTCTCTTTTCTGAGTTGTTTTATTGTATCTAGAGCACTCAATAGTTCACCTTCAAAGTCAACCTCACATTCATGTTCATAGTCATCTTTACCTACAAATAAATCTCCTTCATCACACTTTACATTAGTATTCAAGAGAGACTGACACAATATTTCACTACTTGACTTGTTGGGAACTTGTTCTACAACCTTTTGTTTGACACCTTTCCTTTCTCTATTTCTTTTGCACTTAGCCATTACAATTACTCCACTACTAGGAAATCCCTAGACTTGCATTCAGGGGTTTGGCTCTGATACCAATTGTTAGAGTACAATACCACTAAGAGGTGGGGGGTGAATCAATGGTATGACAAATTTACACCTTTTACAACTTTTCAACTTTAACAAACTTTGAAACAATGTAAAGCCAAATAGAATGAATAACAAAGTAAGTAAAACGTGCACAAAGAATATGACCCAATTATTTTCCCAAAGTGGAAACCCTATAGAGAATAAAACAACTTGAATTGCCTCACTACTTTATGTGAAATATTCCTATTGCAATGCCTCACTCGTTATATGTATGTCTCACAAACAATTTTGTCTCATTAGTAGTCTTTTTCAAATACCTCACTAGCAATGCAATTTGCCTCACTAGAAATGCAATTTGCCTCACTCACAATGTGTCACACTAGCACTCTGTCTTAGGGACAATATGCTTTACTAGTTGTATTATCACTTTTACAATACAATAATCAAATAATACATAATCCTTTTCTCTATTTCGTTTCAATCCATATTCTAGTTTTTTAGACTCATAATTAGAATGTTTGTACAAAGATTATTGCTTCTCAAATAATGTGCATAATATACTACAAGTATAATAAATCTTTTCAAATCAAGTGAATCCACAATCTCTTTTTTTATATATCAATAATGTTTTCAAAATGATGCTTATATAGTGTTCCTTACAAAGGAATTGAAACCAATCTCCCATGAAACTGATTCATATTAACCTCTCAAACTGATTGTGTTACTATCATAAAATAGTTCATAGGAAACTAAATGCCTTAAAGAATAGTCAATTTGTTTTGAACAAGTATGCTTTTCTCCATCAAATAATGAGTAAACATTTGACAATGAAATCACCAAGTAAATTGCCTTCAAGTAATAAACTGAAATTGCCATGCTTTAACAAATTTGTTAAGCAAAATTTTCAAAGAACCTTATCATAGGCTTATTGCACATTGACCCAACCTAGGGTTTCAATACAAGTTTACTAATAGGATTTACACATAAGCATGGGTTAAAGTTTACAAATCATGTAACAAGATTTAATACAATAAAAACACATTGAGACCCAATAACCTGAATGCAACTAGGGTTCAACAAAGTTTTGTTCAAAACCAATGAGACAATACCCAATTTGGGTATGTAGAATAGGGTTATTCAAGCCATATAAATAACATACTATAAGCTCTCAAGAAGCGGTATGAAACTGGAAAACCCAACTTATGTTTATTCAAAAAGACAATAGTATGAAAGCCCTAAACCTTTCATACAACCCTATGTATTAGATAACCCATTCTTTTCAACTGAAAGACATCAAGTATGTTGCTTCTTTAACAAAGACTATGAGCACATACAATCATACTTAAACAAACAAGACAATGACTCATAATGCAAGGCTCTTAATAGATACATGTGTTGGAAATATTCAGGAATTAACCGAGTTACTGAGAGGGGAGGGGTGAATCAGTAACTCCAGATTTTCTTACAATTTTAATATGAAATTTACCTTTTAAACCTTTGCATACAGAAAGCATGAAACTTAAAAGCATTCACAATAATGACACATAGATTTGGTTACCCAGAAACCTTCCAAAAGAAAGTAAAACTGGGGTGGGGATGAAACCCACAAAGCTTTAATACTGCAGAATAAAGTTGGCCGGTTAAGGCTTACAATTTGATCACTTCTGATGATCTGCCCTGTTAGGAGCAATAAGGATTGCTAAATCCACCCTGTTAAAGGATTTACAAACATACAATGAAGTATGCACTCGGTAAAGAGATTTTTACAAAGACTGTTAAGTCTACCCGGTTAAAGGATTTAGTACTGATTCACCTGTTAGAATGAAACAGTAGATCTCTGCTTTGCAACTGGATTGCTGAATGAGATTTGCTGATGTACTGATCACCTTCTGTGATGAATTTGTCTTTGCTGTACCTTATACTTCTGAAGCCTTCTGTAATTCGCTTATTTCTGCCTTTCTTTCTCTTTCACATATATTCTACTTCATTCATTTCATTGCATCTTTTATTTCTACAACATTGTTTATATACAAGTCTCAAACAATTAATTACAATTACAATTACACAGTCGGCTTGACAAATAAACATAAGTGCTACTAAGTCGGCCCAAATATGGTTACTCGGTTCCTTCAAACTGACTCGGTGACTTTCTGATACTCGGCGTCCACTGCATTACTCGGCATCGTCATGCACTCGGTAGAAGTGAAGGCACGGTTCATACTGATCACTCGGTAGGTATTGAACTCGATAAGTACTGGTGACTCGGTAGACAAGATGTTACTCGGTTTACATTGTCCTGATCGGTTTGTACTAACTTGCTCGGTTTCCACTGTCTGCTCGGTTTGCACTGTCTGCTCGGTTTGCACTGTCTGCTCGGTTTGCACTGTCTGCTCGGTTTGTATCCAGAATGCAAATAAGTGTTGTCACTAGTGGCAATTCTGCGTAATGCCAACAACATGTAACATTGTGGAATGAACAACAATTACAACATTAATCTAACAAAATCTTTATAAAAACAAACAAGAAACTAACCCACTGATTAAACTAAAACATAATGGTAAAGAAAAATTGCAAGGGAACGAAGAAACTTGAGAAAGAAAAATCTATTACAAATTTCTTCTTTTATCATACCAACTGTTCGATCTTCCACTCCAACTATTCAAGATTCCGCAAAAATTCCATATCGTAACTGATCACAAGCTTCCATCGAAGATTCCATCACAAAAACAAGGATGCCAAACTGTCTCAAAATATGCCCTAACCTCCATGGGTCATGTCCTAGCTAGGGAGCTTGAGCTTAGGGTTCCTTAACAAAATGAAATGAAAAATAAAATTACAACATAACATGCCTACAATACAAGCATGATAATCAATGTCATTAAATACATTTTACCCCTAATACATGTTGGTCACTTTGGTGCTTGTTTTTGTGCTTAAACAATACTCACTTTCCTTCTTATTAGGCAATGCTGACCAAAAGGCTTGCCATAAACTTTGATATAAATTAAATATGACCCCTTCTTAATATCGAATGGCAAGGCCTCCAAGTCACACATAATGACCATTTAAATAGAAAGGACATATAGTGAATTTAAATATAATGGTTATGTGATACAACTAAAGAACAAATCGAAAAAGATATAGTCCATATTTATCTTCCATGACAAATGCATGTTTACCAAGTATATAAATTGACTATGCAACATCACATTATATCCAATTCAATTTTTTTGAATGCATCATTATGTTTAATGCAAGTCTCATCAACAAATATGGTCAATATCACTGCAAATATGACCATCATCAATATCATTGTCAAATATGTTCTATCAATGTAAGCATATCATTGCAAGTATGATGATCATCAAAGGTATGATGCATCATCAAGTATCATTGACTGCAAGTATGATTATCAAGGAATGACACGAACTAGTTAGTATTGTGATATCAAGGAATAAAACAAAGTTAGGAGCAACACATGCATCTGTGAGGTATGACCTTCTAAGAGAAAATTCTTGTGAGCTTAAATGTCAATATTAATTTGATAGTTGTTCAAACAAAATGGTGATATTTTAGTTTGTATGTTGTGCAAATTATTTAAGGAACCGAGAAGTATTTACAAACAAAATAATTATCAAATTAATTTGTTGTATACCTAAAATTTCTTGTTGAAGGTAAGTTGGAGTGTTTCATCCACATGTTTGTTGTTGTCATAAAGTAGACCTTTAAAGCAAAAAATATTTACAATAAAGGCAAATTTGAATACAAGACTATTTTATATAAGTAGATTTTTATGGATAATATTACATTAGATTATGTTTTGTATTTGTAATGGTCTTTTAGGCAATACATTAGGAGAGACATTGTTTTCTTTAAAGATCAACTGTATGATAGTGATGCTCTTGTGAAAGGATAATAGTGCATGATGAAACACATAACATATTCAAAGAATATTTTCTGCATCTCTAACCAATAAAGAACATAGTTTTCAAAGGAAAACTTATATTAGCATGTGTTTATTGTATAATATTGTATATAGATAAATTAGTTATAGTAAAAGAATGTGTTAGATTCAAATAGAAGAGGGAGTATATTAAAGTAGTTTGAATGAAATGCTATTACATTTTTAAAGAATTTGTGTCTAAAAAGTATTATGGAGTGGAGATCCAAAATTGAATACCCAAAGCTTGAAATTCGAGTGGTGTCGGTTATATATGTGTCTACAAAAACAAGAAAAATGAGACAAGGAAAATAAGGGCAAATAATATTTGGGCAATATATAGGCAGGGTTGCACTCAATTTGTGGGAATATTTGAAAGGAGTAGTCCAAGAGTATGGTAGCATATAATATGTTTTGATATTAATAGGAAACTGAGGAGAAACAAATATTTCATGACAAACATTGAATCTATATCTGAGACACATGTGTAGTGAAGGCTTCTTTCGCTTTTCAGGTTGCCTACATACCCTATCTCCACAAGATCAAGGCATCTTGGATCCACACTCTATTTTTGCAATATGTAGTTATGATTTTTGCTAAGTTTCAATGTAACCACTATGGAAATAAAACCCTTGTAGGGTATAAGTCATCTTGGAATGACTCTTCACCATTGCGCACCCACTCGAGTGGCTTGGGCGAGCCCTATAGCATCTGTTAGAAATAGTTGTGGTGTATGACATATAGTTATGGTTTCAAAGCATGTCGTCAACTTTACTATGTGTATTTTGTTTTGTTTGGCTCTCCTATATCAATTTTCCTTCTAAGTTTCTATAATCATAGTATAACTATGAAAAGATCAACTAAACTCTAGTAAATAACAAAAAAAAACTTATTATTAGCAGTCTACAGTCTTCATAAAAACTTCAACAAATTTTTTAGTTGTCTTTTATATTCATCAAAGAAAAAGAGTACATTCAAGCATAGAGAGTGAACAATAGGATTCAAGTAGCCTTGATGACTTCTTGTGTTCACTTGATCTAAATAGCTAGAAATAAGTCCCCAAAAGTTTTCATTACACTTGCATAAGTTTCCATGTTATTTTCTAAATCTCATCCATTGAGAATTTCACAGTGTCCACCTTGGCTCCAAATTTCAACACCTCCTCCATAGGAAATGCATCTGCAACAAGCCCAGCGAAAGTTGTAGGATTAAGATCCCTCAGTGTTTCTACTACCTTCGCTTGGAGATCAAAAGCCATCATTTTCCATATCACCCTTTTGGTGCATAAGAAGTTTGCAATGGTATGAGAAATCATGAAAACAAATTTGCTAAGTGGATCCTTGTTAGTGAGAACCAATAGTATCTCCCACATCCAGGATGGTCTTGATAATATACATATACATATACATATATGTATGTGTGTGTGTGTGGTGGTTAGGGTTTACATTTGTTATGGTGCCCAGGGTTAGAGAGAATCACCAAACAAACAATACTTTCAGAGGCAAACAATATTTTCTGTAATATAAGGTTTACATATCTTGTGGTAAGTAGGGTTTAAAGGAAATGCAATAAGGCTTGATCAAATGTTATATATATATATATATATATGTGTGTGTGTGTGTGTGTGTATCCACTTCATCATACAAGTGTTGGTCAATATATAATGTACAACTCGTAATTGGTACTTCCTTTCCTCCTGTTCATTATCTTTTGAACTTTCTTGCTAATGTTATAATTCAACTTCTCAAATTATATTGTGTTGATCTCTTTAAATTTTCACTATGAAACCTATCACACACATCTATTAGATGTAGTGGTTCTTTAAATGACAATCAAATATACTATCTATACATGTTCCGTTCACTTTCAATTTGATTACATGGGGTTTCCAATTACCGCACAACTGCTCAAAATTACAATTTTGAAGTGTTTGGAAACAAAATAGATATTTATGCTCATTGTAAATTATCTTGCTTAATACCCAAGACAACAAAATTTCCTTCATCCCTAACAACATGTTCTTCACTGCAAGTATAATAAACTTTCTTGTTTCCTCTGTCTTTCATCATCTTTTTCCATGTTCAACCTAGAACTAAAATTACAAAATGGTTGTTTAACAAACAATGGTTCAAGGTACATAGCTTACAAATTAAGGTTTTCACTTTCTCTTATTTCTATAGTTCTTTTTGTTCTATACTGCAATAGACTATTGATATTGCATTATTATGTGGTTCCAAAAATAAAAGCTTACAAATCTGAAAAAGTTATGGGTTGTTGTTCTTTGTACCTCTAGTTCTCATTGAATACAATTGGTTGCTAAGCTTAACTTGATAATTTTTGTATGTGGCAATGTAAAATTTCTTTCATTTCTATGTTTTCTCATAAATCGAGCATTTGGAAAATATGTGTAGGCTTTCCATGTGGAGACCTCTCTAAAGTTTTCCCTATTTCTAAAATTGATTGAACACCTCAACTTACATATTTGTACATATTTTGATTTCCCACAATATATTGAACTCAATGGCAATACTGGTTGTCTTGACTTTTGTCATTCAAATACAATATTATATGAAAAAAATCTCCCCAACTCCACTCCATGATGATTTGAAAACTCTTAACAATCTTGCAGTGTTCCAATTATGGTCATCTAGAAATAAATTGGAAGTTTGAAAAGATTGGAAATTTTTTGTAAAGCATCAACAAATTTTTCCCAAACTTATGAAATTCCAATTATGGTCTTTCCATAGATAGTTTAGAATTTTGACAAGATTGGGAAAAGTTTGCAAATAGTCTACATAAGCTCAAATTAGGAGGTTTTCTACTATTTAAATATGTATCTAAAACTTTTTTCAAGGTGAAGCTAATATGTGAACACAAACAAATATATGCAACCAAACGTACATACTAATACCTAGATAGGGACAGTAAAATATATATACATTGATATGGAAAGATGCTCAAAGATATAAACATATATGCACACACACACACACACACACACACACACACACACACACACACACACACACATATATCATCTAAGAAAGCCTTATCATGCCACATAATAAGTAATCTCTGTAATTTTAACAAAAGGAAACTTATTATGTGGCATGATAAGGCTTTCTCAGATGATATATATATATATATATATATATATATATATATATATATATATATATATATATATATATATATATATATATATATATATATATATATATATATATATATATATCATCTGAGAAAGCCTTATCATGCCACATAATAAGTAATCTCTGTAATTTTAACAGAAGGAAAACCAAGAAATACCTATTTTCATCTATCAATTACTATTTTCCAAGAATAAAAAATTCCCCATAGAGCCATCAGCGTAAGCACAACACATCAAAATGCCTCATTCATTGTCAAAAGGCCACTTTCATAATTAAAAATTGTCAATCAAGCAAGCTCATCGAAAGACTAACACTTTCCCGGTGTGGATGACCACACTAAATGCCTATCAACATAATAAAAATATAGGAAAAAATTGTTAGGAATAGTCCCAAGAGATAACTGAGAGGGGGGGTGAATCAGTTATCTACAAGTTTCAATTCTTTATCCAATTAAGTATACTTAAACATAAAACATAAACACAATGAAAGAACACTTGAACACAACACAATATTTTGGTTACGGGGAAACCCAAATAGGTAAAAACCCTGGTGGGAATTGACACCCACTAATATTCTGCACTAGTGTATTATGATCCTTATTAGAAGATCCTTAACCCTATTAGGAGTTGCTTTACAATATATTTAGTACAGTAGACCTGGTCAAGGGTCGGACCCTGTTAGGAGTCTTTTACAATTGTCCCTGTTAAGGGAGAGGACACACTATCTGAGAGCTCATTGCTCAAAGGGGCGAAGGCTACAACCTTCTGAATAACAAATACACACTATATCTAGATCTTGGTGAACTGCATTTAGACCTACTGTCTAGATCAATTCCAATGTATAGCACAAATACTTTACTTGGTCACGTAGACCTTCTTCTGATGGCTCAACACTTTGCACACTCTGCTCTTCTCTTCTTTATCAAGTATGAACCACACTCAAGCAATCACAAATGACTACCTATAAATATCTTTCCTCTAAATGATATAATCAAATTAGTCTGTTAGAACCACCTTGAAATCATATTAGAGAAACCATAACAAACTTTGATAAACATTGTGTTGGCTCTACTATGCACACAACATAATCTAGGACATGTCTAATAAGATAATTGTAGACGCACGCTACACACTATCGGCTCTACCAAAAGAACTGGATCTTTCTCCTCAAGCTAAATTACTTCATGCACTCTTAACTGAACATCAATAACTCTTCTCTAAGATTAACTCCAAGGGTGCATACCCAAAAGATAGGCGCAACTCCAAAACCAATAAAATATCTGTCGGCTCTTCTGAATAAACATAGGAAATTGCTACTGGCGAATAGTGATATCATAACTTCACTTCTACTAAATATCAGACTATGTGTCCATAACTAAAACATCACTAGTATATCTTCAACATATATCCAAGCGTGCAAGGCTCCATGATAACTATACGAACAACCATACATAGAACACTGCCTGTTACTCTATCAGGAACACTGCTGGCACAAGCTGCTATATAACTGTATGTACTAACAGTTAACCTCTGTGCCCATGATATCATGTCCATGCTACATATACTAAAAGCTTACAGCATAAGACTTCCACGCATGCTACTTTCCATATGTTGGCATCAATGACAAACATACAGTCAGTACTAGCCTACTAGCAAATCTCCAACAATCTCCCCCTTTGGTATTGATGGCAACATGTGGAATGAAAAACCACCACCAACCCAAATGAACATTTCTTTTATAACATTCTCCATTTCCTCAACTGAACTACTGTCAAAACTAAATACTACTCCCCCTTAGTATATTACACCTCCTTTTTACTTCTATTTTTCATGACTCTGTATATTACTCCCCCTTTGACATCAATGGCAAAGGGCACCATTCATTTTAAGCACCGGTACTACTCCTGAGGTAGAGTAGTCAACCTTCCATCAGTCCCTGAGGATTGATACCTTTCCTTCTTTCTTCTAAGTAGAATCAGGGAAGGGAATTACTCCCAACTTCTCCCTGAGATACTCAAAAGTATCCTTAGGCAAGGGCTTTGTGAATATATTTGCCAACTGATCTTTAGTACTTACATAGTCCAACTTAACTTCTTTCTCTACCACTTTCTCTCTTAGGAAGTGATACTTGATCTCAATGTGTTTTGTCTTTGCATGCATCACAAGGTTCTTCAACATATTGATAGTTCTAGTGTTATCATAGTGAATAACAATAGGATAATCAATCTGAATTCCAAAATTCTTTATCACCTGCTTGATCCAAACAATTGTAGAACAATTCAAGGCCGCTGCAACATATTTCACTTATGTTGTTGACTGAGAAATATAATTTTATTTCTTGCTTGTCCAGGTGACAAGTCTATCACCAAGAAACATTGCTCCACATGATGTACTCTTTCTGTCATCAACACATCCTACCCAATCTGCATCAGTGTACACATGAAGCTCAAAATTTTCTAAATTAGGATACCATAGACCATAATCTATAGTGTCTTATAGGTATCTGAATATCTTTTTTACTTCCATGAGGTGAATTTGTTTAGGTTCTACTGCAAATCTTCTAACTATGCCAACTACATTTGAAATATCAGGTCTAGTTTGAGTAAGATAAATAAGTTTGCCAATCATAGACTTGTACAATGTTATATCTATTGCTGGTGAGTCATCTTCTCTTGTAAGCTTGCATCTAGTTATCATAGGTGTCCCTACTGGCTTGCAATCATCCATCTTGAATTTCTTTAATATTTCTTTCACATACTTAGATTGATTAATGAAAATACCTTTCTCTATCTGCTACACATTCAATCCAAAAAAGTATTTGATAGGACCAATCATACTCATCTCAAATTCATTCTGCATTTCTTTGGAAAATTCTACACTTAGTTTGTCATTACCTCCAAAGATAATGTCATCAACAAATATAGCTACAAGTAGTAGACCTTCAGATGTCTCTCTAATGAATAGATTACAATCTACTTCTCCTTTCTTGAATCCAATCTTTGTTAGATATCCATCTAGTCTCTCATACCATGCTCTAGGGGCTTGCTTAAGTCCATAGAGGGCCTTCTTCAATTTGCATACCATATCAGGTCTGTCTGATAAGGTGAATCCTTCTGGCTGCTCAATGTATACTTCTTTCAAATCTCCATTCAAGAATGTTGACTTGACATCCATCTGATATACTTTGAAGTTTTTGATTGTAGCATAAGCTAGAAATAACTTAATAGCTTCTAATCTACTCACATGTGCAAATGTGTCTGAATAATCAATGCCTTCTCTTTGCGCATATCCCTTACATACTAATCTTGCTTTATTTCTTACTACTGTACCATCTTCATTCATCTTGTTTTTGAATATCCACTTTGTTCCAATCACATTCTTATCACTAGGTCTTGGGACCAGTTCCCAAGTGTTATTCTTAATAATCTGATCAAGTTCTTCTTTCATAGCATCATGCCAATTTGAATCATTACATGCATCTTCAACACTTAAGGGTTCAATCTGAGATAGTAAACACACCGCTTCACTGCTAGCTGAGTTCTTTGGTTGTGATCTTGTCAAGAATTTGTCGCTCTGATCTCCAATGATGTCTTTCTTGGAATGATTTCTAGATATAAACTTTGGAACTTTAGGTGATGCTGACTCATCAAAATTAGGAGTACTTTCTTCACTTGTCTCAAGGTCATTGAATAGTACATCAATACTATCAAACATTTCCTCAATGACTGTCTCACTAGTAGAGGATCTGGGTTCTTCTTCAATCACGGGTGAGTAATCATGATATCTTTCTTGAACCATAAACTTTTCATCAATCTTAACATGAACACTTTCAATGATCTTTTTCAATCTTAAATTGAAACATCTATAAGCTTTACTTTTAGTAGAGTAGCAAAGGAAAATACCTTCATCACTTCTTGTATCAAACTTGCCTACCGCTTCATCCCTCTTGATGTAGCACTTGCTTCCAAAGATTCTGAAGTATTTTACTATGGGAACACTACCAAACCATAGCTCATATGGTGTTTTGTCAGCACCAGGCCTTAATTGAATTCTATTGATGGTATAGATTGTTGTATTGACCACATCTCTCCAATAGGTGTGTGCAACTTTTCCTTCTATCATAATGGTGCGCGCTGTATCAAGAATAATCCTATTCCTTCTCTCTACAATTCCATTCTACAGAGGGGTTCTAGGTGCACTTAACTGTCTCTTTATGCCATGTTCTTCGCAGTACTCATAAAATCTATCAGAGGTGAATTCTCCTCCTCTATCCGATCTCAAACATTTTATCTTTAATCCAGATTCATTCTCAACCTTAGCTTTGAATATTTTGAACTTCTCAAATGCTTTTGACTTATCTTTTAAGAATGCAACCCACATCATCCTAGTATAATCATCAACAAATAAAATGAAATACCTTTCACCATAGTATGATCTTGTTTGAGTTGGACCACATAGGTCTGTATGAATCAGATCCAACTTGTTCTCTATAGAATTGTGCTTGCTCCTGAATGAATTTCTCACATGCTTTCCCATCATACATTCCCTTCATATTGTATCAACTAGATTTTCTATGCTAGGTAGATCTCTTACTTCCTTTACATTACTTATCTTTACTATGTTATCAAAATTGATATGACATAGTCTTTTATGCCACAACCAACTGTCATGAACTTTAGCAACAAAACAACTTGCTTTTGAATTGAGTTGAAAAACATTACCTCTTGTCTTTGAACCTGATGCAATCATAACACCATTGTAAGAATTTGCCTAAGGCAAGAATAAAAGCTAAGATCTAGAAGCTCAAGAGATAGCACAAGAGAGATAGGAAAAATAATCAAATAATTGATTATAGCTAATTGAATTGAATACAAAGTAGGAGTGCCTAAATATATAGGCAATGCAATAAGACTACATGATAAGGGGATGATAAGCTATCACCCACACTAGGTGGAATCACATGTCCACCAAAGGTGGATCATCCTCCATTATACATCAAAGTATGTGCAACAATGAGAGGATGATAGTGTGATAAGAGCACTAAAGGTGGATCTCACACACAAAGAGGTATGTGATGACAACTATCACACCTAAAGTGGAAATTCTCCTAACCATGTGCTAAAATGAAATGCAAACTCCTAGGTGTCACAATGACAACTAATATGCAAATGCATTATCCTAAGTAAACTTAAGTAAAGTGTAATTAGTAAATACTTAATTACACCAACACCTCCCCTTAAGTGAAACTTAGGGGAATGCACTTAAGCTCACAATGCAAGATGGGTCCCAGCTACTAGGCCATGTTAGGTACCCATGTACAAACTGCAAGAGCAATAGATAATGCAATCTCTCATAAAGCGGAGAAAGAGGGAAAACCTCATGGGAAAAACCCTCCCCCAAAAAGAGAGATGAATACAAGATGCATGGATGGATGGAGTAATCAAGATCCCCTAATAATGACATACATCATGCATATACAATAAAAAATCCCCCCACAGGAAGGAAACAAGGAGACATGATATCCCCCCAATAATGAGTAATCTCCTCCCAAGGATGGTAAGTTCTTGAAGACAAAACATAGTCCAATGCCTACAAACAACATTTCTCCCCTTAGGAAGAAGATACACTAAGTATAGATGTAAGAAAGCTTCCCATTGTGGATAGGAAGTAGGAAGGGGAATCCAAATGAAGTATGATGTCTCTGAATAAATGCCAAGATCTAGAAGCTCAAGAGATAGCACAAGACAGAAAAAATAAGATATGATCAAATGATCAAATAATGAATAATAGATAGATAGATTGATTGATACAATGTAGAATGCCTCAATATATAGGCAATGCAAGATAACTAGAAGATATGCAAGTGATAAGCTACCAACTAGACATGGTAGAATCACATGTCCACCAAAGGTGGATCATCCTCCATTGTACATAAAAGTATGTGCAACATGTGCAACAATGAGAGGATGATAATGTGATAAGAGCACTAAAGGTGGATCTCACACACAAAGAGGTATGTGATGACAACTATCACACCTAAAGTGGAAATTCTCCTAACCATGTGCTAAAGTGAAATGCAAACTCCTAGGTGTCTCAAAGATAACTAATATGCAAATGCATTATCCTAAGTAAACTTAAGTAAAGTGTAATTAGTAAATATTTAATTACACCAAGACCCCCCCTTAAGTGCAACTTAGGGGAATGCACTTAAGCTCACAATGCAAGATGGGTCCCGGCTACTAGTCCATGTTAGGTGTTAGCACCTGCAAAATTTTTATGATTGTATGAATTTTTCCTAGTCTCTGCATATTTTTCTATGTTACTGGTCCTTAAAACCCTAGGTCTAAATTCATATTTCTAGCCATTGGAAGGTAGAAACCCTAAATTGTCTTGGCCTGGTTCTATTTCATCGTTACCTTTTTGGGCCACTTAAGTGATCTATAAAAGCTTGTGCGCTTTTCTCTTCTCAGTTAGTCGCTCAATCTCTAGATAATAACAATATATTATTTTTTATCCCATGACTTCAAGAAATTCCTTAGTCACGTGGTCTCTTAATGCTTTCAGAATATTCCTTATCCTTCAATGACTCATCGAGTTGTTAGCTTTTCTTTCAGTCGCCAGTGACTCCGCTGGCGGTTAGTCGCTTGATCTCTTGACTTGGGCGGTTAAGTTCCAGATGTTCAGTGACTCTGAGAGCAGCTTGTATTTTCTCTTTAGTCGCTGAGTTGTGAGATGGTAGGCCCATTTCATGAGGATGGTACAGGTGGATCCAATGTCAAATGGAGCTTAGGTGTCCAATTTTTATTGGTTGCAGGGAAGTGATGTGGCAGGTTCTTAGTATGCTTAGAGTTTATAATGTATTCAACGATTCAGTGATTGAAGGTTGTCTCCCAGTCTCATGAATCTAGTAGTTAAGTACTTGATGGTCAGTGACCTGGCGGGTAGTTAAGAATCTCTTCAGTCACTCAATCTCATGATTCAACAGTTAAGTCTTCTAACATTTCGAATTGAATATGGACCGTCGATGGCCACAAGATAGAGTTGAAGATCAACGATGAGTATTTAATCTCAGGATCTGACTCAAAGTTAAGAAATATTTCTATGACTTGGAGATTTGTCTCAGTCACATATTCTCAGGGTTTAACTCTAGTTGATAAAAAGATTACGAGACTCAGCGAATCTCTTTGTCGCTAAGTCTCTAGATATGCATGGGTTAAGTAAGGTTAACATTATGGTTTGACCCTAATGATTAAGTTTTCAATTCAATGATCTAGTGACTGTGTGGTCACGTGATTCTCCTAATTTTGATGGTTAAGTGCTAAGCCTTCAGTGATCTAGCGATGCAGTTATCTCCAGGTTGTTGGATCAAACAGTTAAGTCATGAAATCTCTTGTGACTTAATGTGAATCGTAGGATGGATGGAGTTGAAGATTAACGGTAGTCATGTAATCTCAGGAAGAAAGTTGAAAAGTCAAGAAGTTTCAGTGATTAAGAGTTTCTCTCTAGTCGCCAGATCTCTAGATGTGTATCCCAATTGGGTGATTGCTGAATACCTTTAAAAAGTTAATAAAGTTGTCACGACTAAAAATAAACTATAGTCGCTGGGTCACCAAATGATAGAAATATTAAAGGTTTCTTGTGGTTGCCAGATAGGGGAAAGAAGAATATGTGTTATGCGACTGAGAATATGGTCTTAGTCATGTGATCTCCAGATGAAGTTAAAGGCTTGTGACAGTTAATTTCACCACAGTCGGGTAATCTCATGATAGTGATGAAGTTAGTGATTTTGTCTCGTGACTTAGAATCTCTTCAGTCGCGTGATCTCTGAAAAGTTTATCGGTTAGAGAGATGATTGCAAGATCATGAGACTATAATTGCTGAATTGCTAAGTATAACTAAAGTTAAATAAGATGTCTAGCGATCTCGCAACTAGGGCAAAATGTAAACCAGGATTCCTATTAGAGTTAAACTATGAAGCCCGGGAAAAGTGAGATGATCCGACGATGATGATATAAAGTAAGTCTAGATTTGAATGCTAGCTATTGATTTGCTATCTCGCACCATGCAAGTAGCTATTTCTTCCAAATTTAAAAATTATTGAGGGTTTCAGCGACAAGAGGACTGGATATTCAATGCTTGAGCAGCTGGATTGGGTAGATATGATTTTGTCAACTATTGCAGTATGGTCTAGAGAGTATAATGATTGATTGCAGAGGGTTTGTGCTGTAAGAGAGTGGGTGAGGTAGTTGCTCAAGGTATGTTGTAGGTGAAGTGATCAGACTGATAAGCATGGTGAATTCATGATCTTCAGTACATTGCTTTGAAATTTATCATAAATGAAGATCATTCTAGGATCTGATCGCTCAAGGTTGCTTGGTTTTTCTCCCATGCAGTAAATTTTGATTGAACTTGGTTGGTATGGTGGGTGAAAACCCTAACCCTTTCCCTAGTCATTCGAAGCTTGTTGCATCCTAATTTTTGGGATTCCAAGATGACTAGTGGTATATATTGTAGTAGTTTTATTTTTTAAAAGGTTGTTGATGGTGTTATGTTGACAGTCAATGTAAAAGACTGAACAAGGAGAGCTTGGATTTAGGGTTTGTTTCCTAGCATTTTGTTATTTTGGCAATGTATTGATTCTACAAATTTTAATGAGAATACACTTGAATTCCAATCTTAGATTTATATTTGTCTTCTTGTCTTCATCTTGGATTCTTATATGTTAATGTCATAAAGTGAGTTAATATATGGTATACAAAGTATATTGTGAAGTTATCTTTGAGTTCTTGACAAAGTCAGGATTAAAGTCTTTAAGGTAGTTTCAAAGAATGTATGGTGAAATAGGAATTTGATGACTAGGTGTGGGAGGGAGAGGGATAATAGGCAAAGCACTTATTTTGAGTTTAAGGGTATTTGAGTTTGGGTTTTCAATTGATATGTATTGTTGGTGACTCTATGCCCTAGGTTAAGGCATTGATCTATTCTCTGGAAGCAATTCATCATCATCAATCACAAATATAAATGATAAATCTTTAAATCAGTTAGTAAAGGGTATAAATGTATAATATTTAGTGATTCCTTTCAAGAAGTGAATCAAGGGTACACCCGCCTAAGCATCTAGGCTCAAAGTGTAGGAGGATCCTTGTTGATCCCTCTTAATTGGCCCTTTTCCTTGCAGACTTTGGAGTGGTGATAGAGTCAGTGACATTAAGTTGTCAATCATAGTGTAAACCTGCAAGTAGAAAGAGAAGGGGAACCAACATTAGGTACCCATGTACAATATGCAAGAACAATGCAATCTCTCATAAAGTGGAGAAAGAGGGAAAACCTCATGGGAAAAACCATCCCCCAAAAGAGAGATAAATACAAGATGCATGCATGGATGGAGTAATCAAGACCCCCCAATTATGACATACATCATGCATATACAATAAAAAATTTCCCCAAAGGAAGGAAATAAGGAGACATGATACCCCCCCATAATGAGTAATCTCCTCCAAGGATGGTAAGTGCTTGAAGACAAAACATAGTCCAATGCCTATAAACAACATTTCTCCTCTTAGGAAGAAGATACATCAAGTATAGATGTAAGAAGGCTTCCCATTGTGGATAGGAAGTAGGAAGGGGAATCCAAATGAAGTATGATGTCTCTGAAGTATGCCCAAGTGTCACCATGTCCTTGGTTGATGAAGATGCCATGAACCAATCAGGAATAAGCTCAATAGAAGGTGACAAATGAAGAACCAATGGTAATTGATCCACGTAAGAATTTGGATCAAACTCCAAAGACAAAGATGCCTCCTCAAATGAAGTAGGAAGAGAAGCAAGAAAGCTCCCCCTCGATGTAGAATGTACACCAATGATAGGTGTGCCTAGATCAATGTAGAAATTGCACCAAGAAAATTGAATAATGTTCCTCCCCTTAGGAAGAAACAAGTCCATAGGTGTATCGATGAATCCTCCCCAATATAAAGGAAGAATCCTCAAAATGTATGATGTCTCAAGAAACTGAATATGAATCTCCAACACATGAGTATGATCAACCTTAACCATGCAATGTGACATCTCAAGTGAAGTTTGAGACTCGTGAAAACCAATCTCCGAAGACTCAAATGTCTTCTCTGAAGTCAAAGAGACCTCCTCCAAATGTTGTATCAAAGGATCCACAATCATGTCAATCTAAAAAGAAGGATCAAGCGGAGAATGAAGATGAGGGTCAACATGCTCCCTCGCAACAACTAAAGAAGGATCATCCTCAACAAAGAGAAGATGAATTTCATCAATGAAGTCTCCCAAATCTAAAATGTAGGACTCCACAAACAAACCTGCAATGTCTGTCAAGTAGTCATCCCATGGAACCAAGTCTAGAAAACAATGAATATCCTGATGCACTGTAACAGAAGAGCCAATGGCTATAGGAAGACAAGAATCATCAAGAGAGACAATAGATGTGATCTCAATAGGAGGAGAAGGAGCTGCAACTGGAGGTTCTGGACATTTTGGAAGTGGAGGAATATGTGGATCTCCATATATTTCCCAAAGACAAGTCCAAAGATCGGGAATATTTTCTGTCTCATCATCATAGTCATCAAGGGAATCCATAACATCCATATCCATATTCCTATAGATAACCTTAATAACTTCTGAGTAAGAGTCCCAATCAAAAGAAAGATTTTTAGGTCTAAGCTCACACAAATAGGGCAACAGGTTATGCTCAGTAAGATGAGCAAGAACCAATTCACTCCATTGCTTATAGTTTCCTCTTGTCAACTTAATTAAACCATCCATGATGTGCTTCTCACATGAAACAATGAGACCAAAAAATCAATGCACCCCCCAAAATGCAATGAGCCAAAGAACCCCCCCAAAATAGATGATTTTGGCACTTTATATATAGTGCGTGTACAATTGTCACTTGCCAAAATGAACCAAAGTGGACTTTTGATTTTGATAATTACAACAAAAAATATGAAGCTATAGTAGACTCAAAAAAATAAGACATAAGATCTCTCAAGGATCTAACAAATTACAAGGGCCAAAAATAGGCCAAAATAGACCAAATTCTAAAAGTACTATGTCTACTTAGAATTTTTCAAAACTGATACCAGATCTAGAAAGTAGACAAAAAATCATGAACTTTAAAAAAAAATAGCACTGGAAAATGTGTCCATATGAGCCCAAATGAAGCCTCTAAAGTTGTAAAAATCAAGATTTTTGATTTTCAAAAAACATCAGAAATAGAGATAAAAAATCACTTGCACCATTGTGTAGATCATGAAATTCTACCCCAAAGCAAAAAAATTTCTTGAAAAAAGGACTCCAGATGACTGAGATATTGTTGTTTGAAAATCACCTCTGAAATTATTTTTTCTGAATCGTCGTTGCGTAACCTTGAAAATTCAAATTGCTCTAGATTTGGCTTCAGATGTCTGATTTGGATGAAACAAAATTTGATTTAGGGGTATTTGGACCTCCTCAATCTGATGCCAACCTCTGATTTGCACCAGCAAAATCCAATTTTGACTTGCAATTAAAATCTCTCAAAATAGGCTATACAATGAAAACTCCTATGACTCTGATACCATGTAAGAATTTGCCTAAGGAAAAGAATAAAATCCAAGATCTAGAAGCTCAAGAGATAGCACAAGAGAGATAGGAAAAATAATCAAATAATTTATTATAGCTAATTGAATTGAATACAAAGTAGGAGTGCCTAAATATATAGGCAATGCAATAAGACTACATGATAAGGAGATGATAAGATATCACCCACTAGGTGGAATCACATGTCCACCAAAGGTGGATCATCCTCCATTATACATCAAAGTATGTGCAACAATGAGAGGATGATAGTGTGATAAGAGCACTAAAGGTGGATCTCACGCACAAAGAGGTATGTGATGACAACTATCACACCTAAAGTGGAAATTCTCCTAACCATGTGCTAAAATGAAATGCAAACTCCTAGATGTCACAATGACAACTAATATGTAAATGCATTATCCTAAGTAAACTTAAGTAAAGTGTAATTAGTAAATACTTAATTACACCAACAACCATCCTTGTTGCTAATGATGCATTTGTCATCTTTAAACTCCAATTGATAACCTTTTCCAAGTAACTGTCCAACACTGAGAAGGTTATTTTTCAAACCATCAACATAAGGAACATCATCAATACTATTCTTTCCATCCAAGGTGATGGCTCCTCTACCAACTATGGGTTTAGGAGTGTTATCTCCAAATCTAACCATACCACCATTGTATTTGTCTAGATGAACAAATCTATCTTTATCACCTGTGATGTGATGTGAACAACCACTATCTATAATCCAGTTTGTTCTTATGTCAGCTTGTGAAATCAATGCTAGCTCTTGATTCTCTTTCTTATCTTCATGAACTATCTTATTATTCATTTTGTCTACAATAGCAATGAATCCAATTTCTTCTTTACCTAATTCATCATCTAAAACTCCATCTCTAGCATAGTAGCATTCCTTAGAGTACTTAGGCTTGTAATCCTTTTTGAATTTTCTAGCTCCAGTAGGACACTTAGATGCAAAGTGACCGATCTTATTACATGAAAAGCACTTAAATGGTAATTGACCTTCATATTTTCCTTTTCCTTTCTTTTCTCTTTTGGCAATCATAGCAATGAAATCATCTAATGTTTTCTCTTCATCATCATAATTACCAGAAGTGTTTGCAAATTTCTTACCATGAATTGTTTCTTTGAAGGCTGTCTCACTCTTTGGTTCTGTCTTCAATCTTGAAATCTCAAAAGCTGAGATTTTGCTGATCAAGGTCTCTCTCTTGAAATTAGATGTAAGTTGCATGGTATCATCAAGGATGTTGATCTTGCTTTCATATTCAGGAGTGAGAGTAGTCATTAACTTGTCCATAATGTCCTCCTCTGAAATCTCTCCACCATTGTTTTTGATTCCAGCAACTGCTTCATTTATCCTTTGATTGTAAGCTATGATATTTTCTTCAGCCATCATCTCTAATGCATTGTATCTTTTCTTCCATGTCTTTCTGCGTGCATCCTTTGCTTGTTTGTCTCCTTCAAATATGTCTTCTAGGTGATTCCATATTTTGTGGGCTATATCTACCTTTTTTATTTCTGAAAACTCACCATCAGATAGGGCGCTGATAAGAGCTTCTTTAGCTATAGCATTCTAATGAAACAATTCCTTTTTTTCTATCAGTATCATCATCCTTTGCAAGGTCTTCTAAGGTGGGAATCTTAGCATCTTTGATGGTTACATCAAAAACTTCAAAAGCAATGCACTACAAATGGGTCACCATCATGTTCTTCCAATCAAGATAATTCTCTCCACCAAACTTAGGACTTTCTTTCCTAAAGTATGCCATCTGATCAACCTCAAGCTATTAAACTTTCTCTCCAAGGCACTTGGCTCTCATACCAATTGTTAGGAATAGTCCCAAGAGATAACTGAGAGGGGGGATGAATCAATTATCTACAAGTTTCAATTCTTTATCCAATTAAGTATACTTAAACATAAAGCGTAAACACAATGAAAGAACACTTGAACACAACATAATATTTTGGTTACAGGGAAACTCAAATAGGTAAAAAACCCTGGTGGGAATTGACACCCACTAATATTCTGCACTAGTGTATTATGATCCTTGTTAGAAGATTCTTAACCTTGTTAGGAGTTTCTTTACAATATATTTAGTACAGTAGACCTAGTCAAGGGTTGGACCCTGTTAGAAGTCTTTTACAATTGTCCCTATTAGGGGAGAGGATGCAACTGTCTGAGAGCTCACTGCTAAAAGGGGCAAAGGCTATAACCTTCTAAATAATAGATAAACACTATATCTGGATCTTGATGAACTGCACTTAGACCTACTGTCTGGATCAATTACAATAAATAGCACAAATACTTTACTTGGTCACATAGACCTTCTTCTGATGGCTCAACACTTCACACACTCTGCTATGCTCTTCTTTATCAACTATGAACCACACTCAAGCAATCATAAATGACTACCTATAAATATCTTTCCTCTAAATGATATAATCAAGTCAGCCTATTAGAACCACCTTGAAATCATATTAGAGAAACCATAACAAACTTTGATAAACATTTTGTCGGCTCTACTATGCACGCAACATAATCTGGGACCTGTCTAATAAGATAATTATAGACGCACGCTACACATTGTCAGCTCTACCAATACAACTGGATCTTTCTCCTCAAGCTAAATTGCTTCATGTGCTCTTAACCGAACATCAATAACTCTTCTCTAAGCTTAACTCCAAGGGTGCATACCCAAAAGATAGGTGCAACTCTAGAACCAATAAAATCTCTATCGACTCTTCTGAATAAACACAGGAAACTGCTACTTGGCGAATAGTGATATCATAACTTCACTTCTACTAAATATCAGACTATGCGTCCATAATTGAAACATCACTAGTATGTCTTCAACATATATCCAAGCACGCAAGGCTCCATGATAACTATACGGACAACCATACAGAGAACACTGCCTGTTACTCTGTCAAGAACACTGCTGACACAAGCTGCTATATAACTGTCTATACTAACAGTTAACCTCTACACCCATGATATCATGTCCAAGCTACATATATTAAAAGCTTACTACATAATACTTCCACGCATGCTACTTTCCATATGTTGTCATCAATGACAACCATACAGTTAGTACTAGCCTGCTGGCAAATCTCCAACAAAAATGACAATAATGAATCAATCTATATCCAAGACATCTATGTACTAGAGGTTTCCTTCATGTTCTAGACTATCTACATACCCTGTTTCCACAAGATCAAGGCATCTTGGATCCATAGTCCATTTTTTTATATGTAGTTCTTATTTTGCTATATTTTGGTGTAACTACTATAAAAGTGGAA